>ML777966.1:283627-304977 GCA_009831015.1 Picea engelmannii
CATTTTTCACCTATTTTCGCCTGTTCAGCATGTCTTCGTCTGAGGCCATTTATGGGCAAATGAAAACGAATTTTAAGAAACCAAGAGAGGTTTTTCTCCATAAAGGGATGGATAACAAAAACCTCTCTCAGGTTTTTCATAGGTACCACGAGAAGGGATAATCAAAGCCATCTTTGAGGCCCTTTGTTCCAGATTTTCACTTTTCCGTTACAGTCCTGATTTTGCGGGAGATGTTACGGCCAGGTGGAGGCGAATTTGGAGAAACCGAAGGAGTTTGTTGTCCAGAACATGCCCATATAAAATAAACTCCTTAATTTTTTTCCCATTTGTCAGCGTTGAATAGAAAAACATGTTTGTTCAGACCCCTTTTTCGTAGAAATTAGGCCCATCTTTCATGGCGGACAGTTCCAGATTTTTGGGGATTTATGGCTATTTTTGGCCAAGGCGGTTGAAACCAACTTCCGAAACTTATGGAGAGGTCTATCCCATTTATTCAGAGGATTTTAATGTAAAGAGGTTCGACCTAGAGGTACTAGAGAGGGGAAGATAATCTAGACACACTTTCTGTTTTGTCAAGATGATCAATGGGTTGAAGTGATTTGGAATGAATATTAAGACACTGGATTTCCAAATTCTTGTGTCATGACTCGTGGTGAATTTTTCTGATGTAAACTGTCATTTTCATGTTTTTCTCATATTGTTTTCTTCCATCATTGTTTATAAGAAAAATATAATCAAGATTTGTCTTGTACACCCTGATTTGGCTTAAAGCAATGTTTATGTTTTCTTCTGCAAATTGAATGCAGAATTCAGATGAACACTGCTCTTCATTTGAGATGATTCTTAACCCATTCTTCTTTTCCATCTTAAAAAATATTGAGATCCACTTTCATGGCTGCCTTGCCTGGTTACCAATGTTCTTAGTTATTTATTCATTCATCAATTTTAACTTGTTGACTCCATTCTGTCCAATGGCCTTTTCCTCTGTTGTCAACCAAACCCTCATCTAAATATTTCAAAAAACCCCAACCCCATACTTTCATAGCTAACCTAACATCTATTCCATACAAACCAAGTTAAAGCGAATAGAGAGATCCCTCTCTGAGTCTTGGAGGGCTAGATCCAAGACTCAAAGTGGTTTTGATGTTGCCTCTGTGACTGCCATCCCAACCTTGGGAAAATTACAGAGTGCTAACACACTTTTCATCTACAAGAAAAATTATAAGGAAAAAGGGTCACATGATGTAAAGGCTATGGGGAAGGCTGATGCACATAGCAGAAATCACATAAAAATTAAGGGTCTATGTTAAGTGCAAGGGAAAGTCAAGTGGAGTGTTGATGTGGAGGTATATACCAATGTGGATGCAAAGGTATGGACTATGGGGTTTGAAAGAAAAGAGGCATTCCCTCCACACTTCACATATTACTACTGTGGGGCAACAATAAGCTTGCTGACTAGGAGGAAGTACAACTACACCCTCTGCAATGTGGTTGAGTGAAAAGTAACAACTATGGATGTGGCTCAATCCAAGTCATATACATGCCATGTACCATTCATGTACATGCTCAATCCAAGTCATATACATGCTCAATCCAAGTTGAAGAATAAGATAAGAATAACACTCTCCGTTGATCTTGTGTAAACCATTTCATTTGGTGTTTGTTGCACTAAGTGTAAATAACAATGTTGGAGAATTATAAGACGTAAGTTAGGTATGAGCTATTTGTTACCTCTTTATTACCTTTTATTTTAAGTGAGGGTGCACTTGAGTGAGGGTGCACAAGCTAAGAGAAAGGGTGCAATTGTTGAGAGAGGGTGTAAAATTTCAACATCAGGCACACATATTCAAGGAAGAGGGAAGCAAACAAGAAGGGTGCAAATCCCAAGGATGGCATGCACTTCAATGGAAAATTTGTCACCAAGCTTGAGATCTTTTGGATATTGTAAATCAGGTTCCTTATGTTCATTTCTTTGCTGTAATATTTATCTACGAGCTCCATAATATATTTCCTCTTCAACTGGTTTTCCCCATGGGGGATTTTCCAGGGTCACGTTGACCAAAAATCCTTGAGTATAATTCTTGTGGTTTGCATATTTTACTTTCAGCATTAAAGTGTTAAATATCAGAGGAGTGTTTCATGTTTTAACTATTGTTGTAAAGAATATTTAGGACAACAAAAAGTATGCCTAAACTAACCCTGACAACAACATTGAATGAGCCTGAAACCAAATCTCTAACGACAACCTTATATCAGTAAGAGAACAATTATGTTGTGACAGTAAAACAATCCCAATTTTTTAGACCTGTAAGTGACCTTAATCAGTCCCATTATCAATTGTAAATGTCGTCCTATAGTAGCCTTAAAAGATCCTTGAAAATCTTAAGTTGCTAGATCCATGAGATTAGTGAGACCCCGAGGAATCACTAGTGAGACTCATACAAAGATGTCATTTGTTCATTTTCTTGTGATATTTTCATTGTTTTTCGCCTTGTTGAGTCAAAATCTTGACTCTTTTGGTGTGCCAATTAATTCATCAAGTGAGTGTGGTAACTATGATCATTGAAGAGAGACTAAGTGCTTAAGACGGGCGAAAGCCTGAAGTTATATTGACTGCAAATTATGTAGTTAGTTTACATTGATACTTACAACTCTCACCCATGCTCTATAAATGAGCAAAGATACTCTATAAATATCTAAATTGCAACATTCTAAAGGGCCATAGGGACTACTTGGGACCACATGCTGGCCAAACATTAACAACAATACAAAATAATATTATAAAATATTCATAGGCCTATATTGGCCTAAAATCTATGAATACACTCCATTACTTGGTCTTCTAAAGAGCTTCAATGTTGGAAATTCACATATGCTAAACTGTGTTCAACATTCCACCATTTCCTTAAAAATAGGATGGAAGTAAAAAGAACTACAATTTCCTTAAAAATAGGATGGAGGTAAAAAATACTTATAGATTGAGAAGAAAACCTAGAGGAAAACATGTTTTTGCAAGGAAAAGTGTCAAAATTACTTCTTCCTCACTTATTAAGTAGTAAATTGTTAAATAAATTTGAACCTATTGAATTATTTCTTATACATTACAAAATAATTGGAAATAAAGATTACACTTTGACTGATTGTATATACAACTATAAAGTTAGATCAGAAGTGAGGGTGCCCAAGAGGCTAACACTTTCTTAGATGAAGTTCCCTACACCTTTGAAGGGAAGTTAACTAATGTATAAAGGAATTCGACATGAGAAGGAATCTACACTAACTGTAGCTCCAATATTAGAATCCACCAAGATAGTTTGGGCTTTGATGTCATGAAAATACACAGATATGATGCAAGATATAAAAGGATCCATGGATAGGATATTTTTATCTGCTCTAAGTACTTACACCAAAAAAATAAGTTTTAAGGAGAATTGATAACCGAAGTATACTTGTCTTAATTGCGCTATGAATAAAAATGTTAAAAAGGAGGTTAGAATGAAACAAAATAAGAAATTATATGAATGGACAACATTGTCCAAAATAGGTAAGTGGGACTTGAGAATCTCTTCTTGTGTTTGGGAGAAAATAAATTGACTAGAAGAATTCCTTCATATTTAGGCCAGCTCCAAACCCTAGTATCCTTGGAGCTCTATAAAAATCATTTCACTGGACCTCTTCCTCCAAAGATTGGGAACAATACATCTCTAGATCTTCTTGATGTTCACAATAATTGTCTGATAGCTAATTGATCTTGGTTATCTCATTAATAAAGAGCATCCAGATCTCAGTGAAAATTACTTAAAGGTGCAATTATATCCCTTTTGGACAAGCTGAAATACCTCAATAAGCTAAGTCTTTGCAATACTATTTTATTTGGTAACATTCCCCAAGCATTGAAGAATTGCCAAAAGCTGACATTGCTTGATTCGAGCTGTAATAAACTAATAGTCTTTCTTCTTCCATCTGTTCTGTAATAGGATCCATTACTAGCCTGGCAATCAATCTCAACCTCATCTTGAATGCATTTATTATCCATATCCCTCAGGAAATTTACCTTTTAACACAACTGCAATCATTGGACTATTCACAAGAATATTAAAGCCTGTGGGGAAATTACAAGCTTGACTTATTTGAATGTTTCTCTTGCTCGCTTCCTGCAACACTCTTTTTTTAGAACCTTAACAAAGAGTTATTTCATGGGAAATGTTGGGCTTTGTCAGTCCCTTGATATCCAAACTTGTTCTTTTCTTGAAATCCATCATTCAACCTATGTTGGAGCAACCATTATCCATGTTTGCATTTTGTCTGGAATCACAACATTGGCTTTGTGCTTAGCATGATATTTAGTATTTAAAATAGGTATATGATTTTGGTAGGAGTCAATCAAAGATGACTTTTCTTGGACCTGGACATGCATTCCCCTTTTAAGTTTATTTTTTTAATGTAAGTTCCAAGTGGATAGATTATCTATCCATTTTTCTTGCTGTAACCGTCTTTGCCTTTGTTGAAAGTGTCCATTCTTGTCATATAATGTTTTCAGGTGAAGTGCACTTATATTAGGGAGTTACTCTCTTCTGGAAAAAGGGATGGATAGGTTATTTTAATCTCCTTCTGAATACAAATTATAGTTTTTTTTATTCATTCATAAATTCACACCTAAGTAAAGCCTAAGAACTAGACATGCCTTAGAAAGAAAGGTCTTGGAACGAGACATGTCTTATTTTAGCCTTAGATCTCAAGGTTGGGGCATAGATCGACTTGTCACTGATAGAGAGAGATATGTCAACATAAAAATGTTGGTGGTTTCAACGCATTGCTCATACCGATATTGTGGATGTGGATACCTACTTCTTCGACGTCAAAATAAGTCTCGTCGGCAGGTAGGAGAGGTTGTGTTAGGTGTTTTATAAGTACTAAAAAAGACACTAAACTACCCTCAATTAACTTATCAACCTGGGAGAAGTAAACTTAGATTTGTAGAAAAATATATGCCAAAGGTAAAAAGGTTGGTAGGAGTATAGTCTAACTACGGAAAGTAGCTATCTAAGACTAATCTATTCAAGCAAACCTATCTAATGAGAAAACCCTACTAAGAAACTTGAAACTAGGCAACCTAAGTACTTTTGGGCCAAGGACCGATGGATAGTTCCTAAGAAAGCAAGTAAAAACCCTATTCAAAGCAAACTAGTTCATGACAGTAAGCAAAGGTAAACTACTAAGCATACTAAGCAAATGACAAAAGAAAAATTCTTTAACTTGCCAACCTATATCCAATGAGAAACTACCCTATGAAAGAAAATACATAAGAAAGTAAGCAAAAGCACCTATCTAACCTATTAAAGAAAATAGACAAGCAAGAAAAAACACCTAACTAACCTATTAAAGAAAATAGACAAGCAAGCAAAAGCGCCTAACTAACCTATTAAATAAAAAAGACAAGCAAGCAAAAGCATAAAGCAAAATACAAGTAAGCAAAGACTTCTCATTGAACAACTACCTAGCCTAAGAGGCAAGTGAACTAAATGCCTAATGCAAAACTATTTCTCTTGCGTGAAAGGAAGTTTAAATGCTCAATGCAATGCATGAAAGGAAATCTATTCTATTGAAAGCAAGAAAGACTATAAACTAAACTTATGAAAACAAGAAACTATCTCTTCTAACTTATGAAAGCAAGAAACTAACTTTAACCTATGAAACACTCAAATGTAATGGTGGTGGTTGTGTGAATGCCTTCAGTTGTGACGAATTATATCTCGATGACACTTGACAACAAAGGACAGTTCTAATGGTATAAGCTCAATACTAATTTCAATGGCAAAATGAAAGGTGTGAAGTAAATAGTCCAATGAAAACTTAGCCATGATAAAAGTAATGTTAAATACCCTACATATTCATGCACAAACCATCAACATCATGATGAGATCATCATTATCTATTTAAAAAAATTTCAATTGCATACAAATCTATGAAAGGAAATTGCGTGAAAGGAAACTATACTATGTCTATTTTAATCATTCAAGATACGATAAGAAAATGACTGAAAATAGAAATTAAAAACATGACATTAAAAAATGAATTGACAATTACATTTAACCAATAACGAAGCAAGTGAAATCTATATAAAACTAAAGTAAGCATGCTATGATTCAAAAATTGGAAGAAAATCTATCCATCCATTAGTCTTTGTCAGAAGAAACTCAGATTAAAACTATGCTATGTTCTAATTAAAAATTTGTTCTAAGCTTGACTGTAAAAATATAAAAGAAAACACAATTCATCATCTAACTACATGCGGGGTTGGTATAGTTAGAGAGAGATTTTTTAATTGCACATTGTTGGTAGCCAATTCACCTTTTCTTATTATCCTATAAGCTGCCTACACCTATGTCTTGCGAACATCAAGTTTTCGTCGCATTTTTCAAATAGACGACACTTTCATTTCTTGCGACATTTACACAATTGTCTTTGTTAAGTTTTCACGACTGTAAGCGTGAAAACTTCTCCTTTCGAGGTCACATTTCGATCACTATCTGAACTTTCATGATATTTTTATCAATATTTTCTATTGCACTTACCTTTTGTTTATCGTTATGTGGCTGAAAGGATTTTCAAACTATGCTCATTGGACATTTTTATATTGATTGCATAACTTGGTTTTATCTAAGACATTTGGCCTTTGGACTTGCATTTTATGACTTGCCTAATCATTGATTCTATGAAATGCATGGGGGTTATGATTTATTTTTGTTTTTATATATATGATATGATCCTTATGTTAATCTTTTCATAAATTTGGCTAGTCGATTATATGAATTCCTTTTGGCACTTTGATTAAAACTTTTGAATTAATACATTGGCGCATAATGATTTTGGTATGATCTATACGTCGAATATTTTGAACACTATGGCATAGTGTTGGTGCGTATTGGTAAGCACATTGCATTTATTGGTTGTACACATAAGTTAATGGTTGAACTATTATTATGGAATAAACAGCTATGAAATTTGGTGGTTGTACTTGGATAATGAATATTATGCATGGAAGACTCCACCACCTTCGCATGCGCGCATTTATGCTTACCCCTTTTGGCTCGATTCATTGTTGTTGGTTTAGGTAGCTCTGTTACTGTGTGTTGATGAATTAGAATCCTTCCCTTACCATGCATTCAACTCCATGGCACCAGTCGTGCGAGTTGAACCCAATGGCAACTAGGCCCTGTTGATGTTTGACAATGCCTGCCAAGATTTGGCAGATAGTGGATGGCTTACCTTTGTGAAACGTTTTGAGGGTTTTAACCTTTGCGTGGCTCGATAGTTTTCCATGACCTTCGATGGCTGTCGAGCCAAGGTCGGTGATGTACAGTTAGAGATTGATGAACAGTTCATCAGCTCGGCTACGGGCTTATCTACTTCTGGACAGCATTGGTTTAAGAATTGTAAGGTCGAGGAAGTGTCGTGGACATTGTTGTTTCAGTCACGCAAAATCACCTCATGTGATAGAGGTTTTCTAGTAACTATGCTCAAACAATGTTGGCATGATTTATTGATGATAATCAAGCAGTTTGTGACCTGCGAAGGTTGGTACGAGTTTGTGTTCCTCCACCACCTGTGTTTGCTTATGGTTTTTATGGGATACTCTCTCAATATGCCCTATTATTTGCATCTAAGCCTGTTTAAAATGTCAAAGAAGTACAAAAGGCACCAGGCTGATAGTAGCCTTTTTCATTATGGGCTTGTTAAGCTTATCGTTGTCTGTCATTTGAGTCTGCACGGGGATAGTTGGAGCAATTTCATTGCTTGAAATGGTTTCGAGGATTCGAACCCTACACAGGTTGAAAAACCTGTGGTGAGCGAGGTCAAGATTGTAACCCCAGTACCCTACCATGTCCTACTGCCTAAACCCTCGGTTGACCCTCCTATCAACTTACCCCACACTGTGACTAAGAGTGTTGAGACTGCTAAGCCTATGAGCAAAAATCCCAAGGCAAACCTCACTACAAACGCTAAAGGGAAAAAGAATGCACGTTTGATTTCACGGATGGCAAGGAACAAGCCAAAACCTCCTATCGAGCCTAACCCTATCGTTTTAAGTGAAGACTCTGATTCGGAAGTGGAGCATTTCTTGGCTAGCGAATACCCCTATTCGCAAGGTTTGTGTGCCAAACCCTCGTATGATTTTGTGTCAAACCTACCCCCTTGCCTACAGGACGACCCTAACTACCCAGGCATTAAGTTGCCTTGTGAAACCCTTGGTCATTTACCCAAACCCTCTCTTGCTCTGTCTAAACCCACAGTGTCACCCTGTGATCAATGCAATTCATGGTTAGAGAGATACTATAATGATGTTCCGATACTCCAGTCAAAGATTCAGTCACTAGAAGACCAGATTGCAACCCTAACCAGTCAAAAGGCCAAACTACAAGTGACAGATAAGAAACACAAGACGACAGGCTCCATCTTGTTTAAAAATGTGGAATCAGCCACGGTTGTTGTGAATTCTAAGATGGCGTAATTGAGCAGCCTCGTCGTTACATAGGTATGTTTTGATATCACTTTTTTTTGTAAATAATCTAGGTTTATATAATGATTTGAATTCGGTTCTAAACATCTCTGTTCACAGCATTGAATGGCTTTGTTACATTGCGTGCATTCTATATATAGCTTTTCTTTGAGTAAATGGAATTTTGTTTCTCCGATCATTCCCAGTTTAGTCTCTCTTAGATTTTCATCGATTTGATTGATCTTAGTGTGGATTTGATTTGTTTGATTGAGTTAAAAAAGATGCTTCACTGTCAATCGAATTTGTTTGTATCTATTCTAGACAGGAAATGTTTCTCATACTCGATTTAGAATATGATCACATTTCGATTCGGTTTCGTTATAATTCATACGCTATAATTGGCAACGATTTTGATGAGGTTAATTGTTACGGTTTGCTGTGCCATATGAATTTCAAAGAACAGGAATACAAATTGTATCGTTTCCAATGTGACTTTGTTTCTTCGAAAACATTGCTTTTTATTTTAAGCCTGTACAAACACGCCCAAATCATGGAATGGATTTTATTGCTTAACGATTATGCTGAACCCCAGCCGGTTAATTCGCATTGAATGAAGTACTGTTAGCTCAACCATGTTATGAGTTGGATTCGTATTGCAATGGATTCTCTGTTTTATTTTGATTTGTAGAACGAGATTGGTTATATCTGGATTCACGATTTATTTTATGTTAAAATCAGTCATGATTTGTTTGAAATTAATGATTTTGTTCAATACCAATCAAGTTTATTTGCCCAGTTTGCAATAACCAATTATCACTTATGTCGATTCTATTATGATTGTGATCAAAGTCAAATCGATCTGGTTACGATTTTATATGAGTTGATTCTCGCACCTGTTTGAATTAATCTACCTGTGACTTGAATCGTTTGATGTCATGACAGCTATAATAATTTTAAAACGATTTTGTTTCGATCTAATCGTATCTCTTGTTGTTGGAAAAACACAACGTTTGCCTGCGATTTGTTTGATTGCATTACTTTCAAATTGGATATGAAACGATTTTCAAAATTGTTTGGTTTTGATTCTGTCTACCCGATTTATGACTATAATCAAAACAGAGTATTGCTATTTCTGTGTTCGGTTGAATCATTTTTTATCTTGTTTAATGTTGAATGATAAAATCATTTTGATTCGTTTCAAGTGGTTATTGCAAGATAATTGGATTTGGTTCTTTTAAATATTTTGAATCGATTCTGATGTTGATTCTGTATCTCATTTTGACTAGCTACAGAATCAGATGATTCTGTAGCTAGTCTATTGTATTTAATTTTAATCTTTTTATTAATAAAAGAGTCTTCTAACTTGTTTATTTTTGACCTTTTTCAGGTGACTTCGAAATTGCATGGGATTTGATGAGTAGTTAGAGGATATTTGAAATATTTTGGTTTCATTTTAGTTTCTTAGTTTAGTTGATCTTGGGAATATCTTCCCAGATTATGTAAACAGTTTGATAACTGCCACAGGGAGGTTTTACCCTGTGGAAAGACTTATAAATACTCATTATTTTTGTAATAATATCATCCTCATTGGTGGGAGAACAAGGATATGGAATTTTAATACAGACTGAGACAGAATTTGATATTCTGCTACAACTTTAGCTTTTCATTATATCAATATTTTGTTTCATGTTTATGTGTATCTATTTGCATTTGGTTAATGACTACTTTAGCTATCTTAGTCTTTTGAAAATGATATAATTTAATCAATATAATCCATATCTGATTTCTTCCAGTGTATAAAAAACATAGCAATTACTTGATTCAGTTTGTGAATGACAAATTTCTCTTCTTCATAAGTTGAATTATCAAGTATAAGTTTTTGCATAACAGGTTTCCCTTATTGCAGAGATTTATAAATCATATAATTGTTATGAGTTTTTATGTCTTGTTTGTCCTGTAAACAACTCAAAGAGCATTGCAGCCTATCGTTTACGAGAAGCTTTTGGATTATCCGGTGCGAGTTTCCTTCCTCCGACCAGCTTCGAAGTCATCATACACAGGGCAAATTTGGAGCGTTTCCAGGTCAGTTTGTCATTTGTTTGTTTAGTATATTTATTAGTAGTTTAGTTTAGATATATGTGTGTTTAGTATATTAGATTGTTTAATTTCAGTAAGTTTTATTTCTTGTTTATAAAATTATAAAATCAAAAAATAAATATCTTTCTCTGTCCTAGGGCAGATTGCAAATGAGTTTTTCAGGTTTTATTTAAATCTGTGAATTGTAGATATTGTATATTTTGTAAATACGTTGTACTTCAGTTAGATTAGTTAGTTTAGTTTGTTTTATTTGTTTTAGTTATATTAGTTTAGTTTAGATTAGTTTTCTCTTTGGTTTTCTTAGGACCTTAGATCGGCTAACGGAGCTGCTAAACCCGTCAGGGTGGTTCATTCCAAACGGCTTGGGTTATTAGACAACCCCGGACCGGTTCCACTCTCTCAGTTGACGGATGGTCAATTTTGCCCATCAACAAATGGCGCTAGAAGGAGGGCATGAACTTAATTAATGGCACGAGGCGGTCGCAAGACTCCTCCCCCCCCTAACCGATCACCTATAGTGACTAGAAGCCATTCACAAGATAATATTCCCCTCCAAACAACAACTACTTCAACCGACGATCCATAGATCACAGTTGAGCCAGCAACCCCTAATCCTACAGGTGGTGACATACAAGAGATTTTCCGTCAATCTCTTATTAAAACACATAGTGCCTTAGCTCGTCTTAGGCAACCAAACTATCCATGGGGTCAACCTTTAGATTTATCTGATATTAGAGAACAGTTAGGTGACACTAACCTCACTGTGAATCCTACAGATCCAATAACAAATCCTGCTGCAGGAGGATCTGGAATACCTCCTTCACCACCTCCCTCATCTCCTTCCTCTTCTGGAGGAGATTCCTCGTTAGACGAAGGCAATTCACCTTCTCATCCTTCCACACCCACTACCCCAATGGAAAATCAGAACAACCTTGCTAGACCCTGGTTGGACCAGGATGTTGTAGTTGTACCTAGAGCCCAACACCCTTTACCTAAACACCCGGAGAAATGGCTTCCCAAGTTTGATCCCAATTCAAAACAGATAGTTGAAGATCATATCAAAAAATTTATGTTAGCCATTAGACTCCGCAATGTTGAACATGAAGACGTTGTTTGTAGGTCGTTCCCTTATACTTTTGAGGGTAATGCATCCACTTGGTACTTTTCCCAACAACCCCATACCATCATGTCTTGGGAAAAGTTTGAGTCATGCTTTTTGGAAAATTTCGGAGACGGTAAGCCTCCAGAAGTCTTATTCATGGATCTTTCAAGCTTAAAAATGAACCCAAAAGAAAAATTTAAAGATTTTAATCAAAGATTCTTAATGCTTAAAAATCGAATCCCTGTAGATTCTATGCATGCATAGAGTCTTGTAATAGCCTACTACACTAAAGATTTACATCAAAGTATAGGTATTTGGGTTAAAAGATCTAAAAAGGCCACGTTCTTAGAAGCCTTTGAGGAGGCTAGCCAGATTGAAAAAGACTTACTTAGTCTTAAGGACTCTTCTAGAAACGAAACTGAAACCAGTTCTTCTTCCAAAAAGAAGATTGAAATTCTCCCCAGACCTATTCAAAGCAAAACACAACCTGAAAACTCTGATTTGGAAAATTTAACTAAAGTTGTTCAAAATTTTTCTAATCAAGTTATAGATTTAAAAAGGTCAACTAAAGAAGCTTCTTTGAGTAAAGGACCCTACAAGCCTTTTCCTACCAACCGAACTAATCCAAACCCCGAAGGATTAAATATAGAAAGTTTGCAATGTGCTCTTCAAACAATTCTGGAAGCCCAAGATAACTTGATGCCCCCTGAGATCCCTCAAGAGGTAGTTGAACAGGAAACAGTTCAAGAAGAAGAGTCTTCTCCAAACATCTTTGGGCACTTCTCGGACAGTATATTTCAAGCTAAATTTGAGACTATTCACCCCTATAACACTAGAAGTAAGACAGCAAACAAGCCTTCTACCGAGAACACTACAACTTCCCCTCCAAAGCCATCTAAATCAGTAGAGACTAAACAGAACAATGTGAGCCCCAACTTAGACTATGATGTTGTTGAAGATCTTAAAAAATTAAGGGCTAACATGTCTATTTATGAGTTATTGAAGTTTCCATTTTTGTTACAGAAGATGCTACAAAATATTTCAGAGAATGGCAAGAATGGTAATTCAAATGGTAACAAGGTTGTGCAAAGAAAAGTTCCGCAGAAGACTTCCACTAAAAATAATCCTGATCCTCAAGATAAAGGAAGCCTTCCTGTAACCCCTGTAAATAATGTAAATAATGTAAATAATGTAGAGAAAGTAGCATTAGAAACTGCGAGTAAGAAGCCACAAGTTATTACTCCTAGCACTCGCAAGAATATACCTCCATTTCTTTTAACTTTCGAGATTTTCAACAAAAATGTGCATAATTGTATGGTGGACTCAGGAGCGTCATCCAATGTGATGCCTTGGTCCGTCTACCAAAAGATTAACGCTGAAGTGGAACCATCTACTTTAAAAATCATACAACTTGATCGAACAGATGTTAAAGTTATAGGCGAACTAAAAAATGTATTGATTTGATTATCGTCTAACCCTAAGGTTCATCAGGTTATTGATATAATTGTTGTGGATATTCCAGAAGTGTATGGTTTGTTTTTGAGCAGGGACTGGTCGGAGAAGCTACATGGTTACTTCGCGACGGACTGGTCTCACTTATGTCTTCCAGAGAATGGTAAGCCTAACAAGATCAGGGTGAATCGTGAGCATTACCTTAAGTTCACGGTCACAGATTTGAACGATCCTAACGAACCATATACACCTTCTGCGGATTCACCCAAAGTCCAAGGGATGGACACCTTCTTTGGAAATTTCATGGCTGAGGTTTCACCTATCAACAATCCAGAATAGCAGTCCAAGATCGTAGCATATATGCAACCAACAGCTTCTATGTAACAGTCCCATGAGCTCGATGGAAATCAAATTTGGTCTATATATTTCGACGGTTCTAAGTCTAAAGAAGGAGCTGGTCCAGGCTGCATCATTATCTATCCGGCAGGTAACAAGACATTAATGGCTTGTAGACTAGAGTTTGAATGTACTAACAATACTGCAGAATATGAGGCTTTACTGCAAGGTCTCAGAAAAGCTCTAGATATGAACATTCAAAACCTGGTTGTATTTGGCGACTCTGAAATAGTGGTTAGGCAGGTAAGAGACTCTATACATTGTCTTTCCCCGCATCTCAAAAGTTACCTGTCTGAGGTATGGAGTTTAATGAACAAATTTTCTACTTTCAATATAAATTCCATTCCTAGACTAAATAATGCAGAAGTAGATCTACTAGCTAATGTAGCCTCTAAACTTCTTCCTACAGAAGGCTTGTCCCCAAATGCATTCTCCATTGAGCTGTTGTTTCGACCATATGTTCCTAACAATATCACAAACTGGAGATTATTTGACGATGATCGACAGATCATTAACTTTATGCACATGGAAGAAACCTTTCAAGGCTCGGTGATAGATGAACGTACGAACGATGACAATTTGCACGACTTTACGGTAATACCTGATCCGAAATCTCTTGAAGCTCTATCGAACATGGTAAATTCCATACCCAAATCCATAGTTAGATTAGAAAAGTTTTATGATTTTGAAGATAAATTTAAAAAGATGGTCAATTGTAAAACCAATAGTTCCTCATTGTCTTATGAAAAAGTCAATTTAGGAACTAGTGAAAATCCTCAGTGTATTAATCTAGGCTTGAGATGTTCTAGACAAGAAAATCTGCTTTTGTTAAATTGTTTAAAGAATTTAAGGATGTCTTTGCATGGACATATAATGATCTCAAAAAGTTTGATCCTAATATCATACAGCATGTCATCCCGATGAAGCCCCAAACCTTACCTTTCCAACAGAAACTAAGGAAAATGCACCCTAAACTGGAACTGACCATTCAAAAAGAATTGAATAAACTCCTAAGTGCTAAAATAATTTTTCCTGTTAGGCACACTCAATGGGTTTCCAACCTTGTCCCAGTTCAGAAGAAAAATAGGGAAATTCGACTTTGCGTCGATTTTCGAAACCTCAATAGAGCGTCTGACAAAGACAATTATCCTGTCCCTCCCATGGAACAGATCCTACAACAGGTATCTAGTTCCGAGAGGCTATCTTTATTGGATGGTTTCTCTGGATATAACCAAGTCCTGATGTCTCTGCCAGACCAACTCAAAACTACCTTCCGTACCCCATGGGGCACTTATGCTTATCGCAAAATGCCCTTTGGATTGATTAATGCTGGTGCTACCTTTCAGAGAGCAATGGACATTTCTTTTCGAGGCTTAATCAATCACTCCGTCGTAATTTAATTGGATGATGTGACCGTTTATTCTAAAAACAAAGATGATCATCTATCTCACTTGCGAGCTGTTCTACTACGATGTCGTAAATACGACATCTCCTTAAACCCCAAAAAGTCCATCTTTGCAGTAGAACAGGGTAAATTACTAGGATTCATTGTGTCTAGTGATGGAATTATTATTGACCCCGAGAGGACTCAAGTCATCGCTAAACTTCCCCCTCCTACATCCAAAAAATCCATGCAGTCTTTCCTAGGCTAGATTAACTTCGTGAGAAGATTTGTCCCCAGCTTCTCTGAAATGGTCAGGCCTCTACAGAAACTGATTAAGAAAGACACCCAATATCACTGGGGACCCACAGAAAACCAAGCTTTTAATGCCATAAAGAAGGCCATAATAGACGCTCTGTCTCTCATGAGCCCTGACTTCTCTCACGATTTTACACTGTATACTTTTGCCTCTTATCGTTCCTATGCCGCAGTCCTAACTCAGAAGAATTCTGAGAACAACGAAGTACCCATCGCCTTTATGAGCTCTGCTTTCAAAGGTGCTGAAATTAACTACCCAGCGGTTGATCGGCAAGCCTACGCTATTTTCAAAGCAGTTAAGCATTTCCGGTCCTATCTTTTGAAGTCAAGGACGAAAGTCATTGTCCCCTACCCTGCCGTAAGGAACTTGTTAGTGCAGAAGTAGTTAGGAGAGAAGAGAGAAAACTGGGTCACCTCCTTGCAGGAATATGACTTGGAAATCACCCCAGCTCAGATCGTGAGAGGCCAAGGGTTGTGTAAATTGGTTGTTGATTCGGAAACAGGACAGCAAGAAGATAGTGATATGTCAAACCTAGAACAATGCGACCAAAGTTTAATTTGTTGTGCAAAAAACCTTGTTAGCCCCTGGTACGATGATATTATATTATGTCTTGAACATGGGTCAGCACCCCGTCACCTTGACCCCTCCAAAAGAAGAGCGTTGAGACTAAAGTCCGCCTCCTTTCATCTAGTTAATGGTATACTGTTTCGTCAGAACTTTGACGGCGTACTGATGCGCTGTCTTGAGAAAGACGAAGCATAAATTTTTTTGCTTGAGTTGCATGTAGGAGAAGCTGGTGGTCACTTCGGTGGCGACACCACTACTCATAAGGTTTTAAGAGCCAGTTACTACTGGCCCACGCTTTTTAGGGATTCCCATGCCTTGTGTCGTAAATGTATTATCTGTCAGAAAGCATCAGGGCGGTTACAAAAACCAGCCTTTCCCTTGCAACCTGTCTCAGTAGATTCTCCTTTCCAGCAATGGGGCCTTGATATCATAGGTCCTATTAACCCTCCGTCCTCGCAACAACACAAGTATATTGTGACAACCACAAATTACTTTACTCGATGGTCTGAAGCTACTGCGCTAAGAACTTGTAACACAAGTCAGGTAATTGCTTTTCTAAACTCGAATATTATCACTCGTTTCAGTATCCCTGACTGTCTAGTCTTTGACAACGCTTCATACTTTTCTTCTCTTGAGATGAGCGATTTTTCTTTAGAGAAAGGAATTTAGCTTAAGTACTCTGCTAGTTACTACCCCCAAGGCAACGAATTAGCAGAGTCAACAAACAAGAACTTGATTAAAATTATCAAGAGAACCGTGGCTGAAAATCACAAGAATTGGCACAATGCATTGTTGAACACACTATGGGCTGATAGGGTAACACCCAAAGCTGCTATAGGTAACTCCCCATTTTTTCTTGTTTATGGTAGGGAAGCAATTTTTCCACCTCACATTCTTCTTCCTTCGCTATAGTTGTCACAAAAAGTCCAAGAAGAAGATTGTCCCCCTTTAGAAAACCAAATTAACTCTTTGATGAAGTTGGAAGAAGTAAGAGCCCAAGCTAAGCGTAAGTTAGATCAACATCAACAATTGATTAAAAGTTGGTTCGATTCTAATTCTGCTTCTGATAGGAATTTTGAGGTAGGTGATCTTGTCTTGAAGTGGGACAAACCACACGAAGGAAAGGGTGAGCACACAAAATTTCAAAACTTATAGCTTGGACCATTTTTAATTGCTGAAAAGTTGGGTCCTAGTTCCTTTCGATTGCAGAACCTTGAAGGGCAGCTTGACACCTATCCGGTGAATGGCCAAGCCTTGAAGAGATACCTTGCTTGATAACTACCCTTGTATATTATGTAAATATTTCATTTTTGTTTGCATTTTCATTTTCTTTCTGTTTTGATTTTGATTTGAATTTATCAATTTTTTGTGTTTATGAAAAATACACATACCTGTATACTAAGCTATTCAGACAAAGACGATAGAAAATTTCTTCCTTGAAATAACTTCTGAAAGTTTGTACAAACATCAATGATATATTGCTGAAATTGATATCTATGTTGATAAAAAATTGTTGTTTGAAAGAAGTTTACTGATTTCAATCTCTGAGCAAAGTTTGTCATGATCATCTATTATCTTTTTACGCTATCCCTTTTCCGTAAAGGAATGACTCAAAAGATGTCTCCCTGTGATAGGAAGTTGTTTTTATAAATAAAACATCTCTGGAGCTGAATAAAGGACAGTGTTAAAAAATTTTGATGAGGTCTGAAAAAATATGTTAAAATATCAAGATTTTCAGCGTCACCCCGCTCAGCTATATATCTACAAAAGAAAAACAAAATAAAATTATTAATAAGAGCTGTGGGAAGTGCTTGTAAACCTGCCGGGATACTGAACAGGTCTGCTGGCAGTGGGTAAATGCAAGCATGGCACCAAGACAACTTCGTCAGGGTACTGAACAGGCCCGCTGGCAGCGAAACAATGTCGGGTACATGAAAATCTGCAAAAAATATAAGAAACCTCTTTAATGTCCTTTATTCTGTTCTAGAACTTCTTGACAGGATACAGATGTTAGAGTGGGTTAAATGGCAACCCTGTCGAGGCTATGGATGCATGCTGGCAGCAGTGGCCATGCCAACAGTATTGAAGATTTTATCTTTAATATTGTGACTTGCTAATCTTAAGACTGTTATTGGTTTTCATCTTTTAAAACACTGCTCTAAAAGATGGTTGATGATGATGTTTGTACGATTTTTTGGTTGTTATTTTTGAGTTGAAATTTCCTTGGCTATCCTAATATGAATTTGTTACTTTTATAGAGATAACTGCTTCTTCCAGTGTGTCGCCATTTTTGGCAGCCAATTAACCTTTTCTTATTATCCTATAAGCTGCGTACACCTATGTCTTGCGAACATCAAGTTTTCATCGCATTTTTCAAATAGACGACACTTTCATTTCTTGTGACATTTACACAATTGTCTTTGTTAAGTTTTCACGACTGTAAGCGTGAAAACTTTTCCTTTCGAGGTCACATTTCGATCACTATCTGAACTGTCGTGATCTTTTTATCAATATTTTCTATTGCACTTACCTTTTGTTTATCGTTATGTGGCTGAAAGGATTTTCAAACTATGCTCATTGGACATTTTTATATTGATTGCATAACTTGGTTTTATCTAAGACATTTGGCCTTTGGACTTGCATTTTATGACTTGCCTAATCATTGATTCTATGAAATGCATGGGGGTTATGATTTATTTTTGTTTTTATATATATGATATGATCCTTATGTTAATCTTTTCATAAATTTGGCTAGTCGATTATATGAATTCCTTTTGGCACTTTGATTAAAAATTTTGAATTAATACATTGGCGCATAATGATTTTGGTATGATCTATACGTCGAATATTTTGAACACTATGGCATAGTGTTGGTGCGTATTGGTATGCACATTACATTTATTGGTTGTACACAAAAGTTAATGGTTGAACTAATATTATGGAATAAACAGCTATGAAATGTGGTGGTTGTACTTGGATAATGAATATTATGCATGGCAGACTCCACCACCTTCGCATGCGCACATTTATGCTTACCCCTTTTGGCTCTATTCATTGTTGTTGGTTCGGGTAGCTCTGTTACTGTGTGTTGATGAATTCAAACCCTTCCCTTACCATGCATTCAACTCCATGGCACTAGTCGTGCGAGTTGAACCCAATGGCAACTAGGCCCTATTGATGTTTGACAATGCCCGCCAAGATTTGGCAGACAATGGATGGCTTACCTTTGTGAAACGTTTTGAGGGTTTTAACCTTTGCGTGGCTCGACAGTTTGCCATGACCTTCGATGGATGTCGAGCCAAGGTCGGCGATGTATAGTTAGATATTGATGAATAGTTCATCATCTCGGCTACGGGCTTATCTACTTCTGGACAACGTTGGTTTAAGAATTGTAAGGTCGAGGAAGTGCCGTTGACATTGTTGTTTCAGTTACGCAAAATCACCTCTTGTGATAGACGTTTGCCAGTAACTATGCTCAAACAACGTTGGCATGATTTATTGATGATAATCAAGCAGTTTGTGATCTGCGAAGGTCGGTACGGGTTTGTGTTCCTCCACCACCTGTGTTTTCTTATGGTTTTTATGGGATACTCTCTCAATATGCCCTATTATTTGCATCGAAGCCTGTTTAAAATGTCGAAGAAGTACAAAAGGCACCAAGCTGATAGTAGCCTTTTTCATTATGGGCTTGTTAAGCTTATCGTTGTCTGTCATTTGAGTCTGCACGGGGATAGTTGGAGCAATTTCATTGCTCAGAATGGTTTCGAGGATCTGAACCCTACATAGGTTGACAAACCTGTGGTGAGCGAGGTCAAGATTGTAACCCCAGTACCCTACCATATCCTACTGCCTAAACCCTCGGCTAACCCTCCTATCAACTTACCCCACACTGTGACTAAGAGTGTTGAGACTGTTAAGCCTATGAGCAAAAAGCCCAAGGCAAACCTCACTACAAACGCCAAAGGGAAAAATAATGCACGTTTGATTTCACGGATGGCAAGGAACAAGCCAAAACCCCCTGTCGAGCCTAACCCTATCGTTTTAAGTGAAGACTCTGATTCAGAAGTGGAGCGTTTCTTGGCTAGCAAATACCCCTATTCACAAGGTTTGTGTGCCGAACCCTCGTATGATTTTGTGTCAAACCTACCCCCTTGCCTACAGGACGACCCTAAATACCCAGGCATTAAGTTGCCTTGTGAAACCCTTGGTCATTTACCCAAACCCTCTCCTTCTCTATCTAAACCCACAGTGTCACCCTATGATCAATGCAATTCGTGGTTAGAGCGATACTATAATGATGTTCTGATACTCCAGTCAAAGATTCAGTCACTGGAAGACCAGATTGCAACCCTAACCAGTCAAAAGGCCAATCTACAAGCGACAGATAAGAAACAAAAGACGACAGGCTCCATCTTGTTTAAAAATATGGAATCAGCCACGACTGTTGTGAATTCTAAGCCGGCGTAATTGAGCAGCCTCGTCATTACACAGGTATGTTTTGATATCACTTGTTTTTGTAAATAATCTAGGTTTATATAATGATTTGAATTCGGTTCTAAATAGCTCTGTTCACAGCATTGAATGGCTCAGTTACATTGCGTGCATTCTATATATAGCTTTGCTTTGAGTAAATGGAATTTTGTTTCTCCAATCATTCCCATTTTAGTCTCTCTTAGATTTTCATCGATTTGATTGATCTTAGTGTGGATTTGATTTGTTTGATTGAGTTAAAATGGATGCTTCGCTGTCAATCGAATTTGTTTGTATCTATTCTAGACAAGAAATGTTTCTCATACTTGATTTAGAATATGATCACATTTCGATTCTGTTTCGTTATAATTCATATGCTATAATTGGCAACGATTTTGATGAGGTTAATTGTTATGGTTTGTTGTGCCATATGACTTTCAAAGAACATGAATACAACTTGTATCGTTTCCAATGTGACTTTGTTTCTTCGGAAACATTGCTTTTTATTTTAAGCCTGTACAAACACGCCCAAATCATGGAATGGATTTTATTGCTTAATGATTATGCTAAACCCCAGCCGGTTAATTCACATTGAATGAAGTACTGTTAGCTAGGCCATGTTATGAGTTGGATTTGTATTGCAATGGATGCTCTGTTTGATTTTGATTTGTAGAACGAGATTGGTTATATCCGGATTCACGATTTATTTTATGTTAAAATCAGTCATGATTTGTTTGAAATTAATGATTTCGTTCAATACCAATCAAGTTTATTTGCCCAGTTTGCAATAACCAATTATCACTTATTGTTGATATTGAGAGGGTGGTGAATCAGTATCAAGTACAATTTAAAAACCTTTTTCAACTTATACTTAAACCATTCAATTATATTCAATGAGCAATGAACAATAGTATAAGAGTTACACCAATACACCACAATACACCATGCACAATATATGAGAAATAATCAATAGTTTTTGGGAAGTAATGACTTCCAAAGGTAGCTACAGCTTCCAAATGTAAAGGGAGGGATAAACCTCCAAGAGGAAGATACAATCCTCCAATAT
>ML777966.1:309217-321953 GCA_009831015.1 Picea engelmannii
TTGTTGTTGGAAAAACACAACGTTTGCCTGCGATTTGTTTGATTGCATTACTTTCAAATTGGATATGAAACGATTTTCAAAATTGTTTGGTTTTGATTCTGTCTACCCGATTTATGACTATAATCAAAACAGAGTATTGCTATCTCTGTGTTCGGTTGAATCATTTTTTATCATGTTTAATGTTGAATGATAAAATCATTTGGATTCGTTTCAAGTAGTTATTGCAAGATAATTGGATTTGGTTCTTTTAAAGATTTTGAATCGATTCTGATGCTGATTCTGTATCTCATTTTGACTAGCTACAGAATCAGATGATTTTGTAGCTAGTCTATTGTATTTAATTTTAATATTTTTATTAATAAAAGAGTCTTCTAACTTGTTTATTTCTGACCTGTTTCAGGTGAATTCAAAATTGCATGGGATTTGATGAGCAGTTAGAGGATATTTGAAATATTTTGGTTTCATTTTAGTTTCTTAGTTTAGTTGATCTTGGGAATATCTTCCCAGATTATGTAAATAGTTTGATAACTGCCATAGGGAGGTTTTACCCTGTGGAAAGACTTATAAATACTCATTATTTTTGTAATAATATCATCCTCATTGGTGGGAGAACAGGGATATGGAATTTTAATACAGACTGAGACAAAATTTGATATTCTGCTACAGCTTTAGCTTTTCATTATATCAATATTTTGTTTCATGTTTATGTGTATCTATTTTCATTTGGTTAATGACTACTTTAGCTATCTTAGTCTTTTGCAAATGATATAATTTAATCAATATAATCCATATCTGATTTCTTCCAGTGTATAAAAAACATAGCAATTACTTGATTCAGTTTGTGAATGACAGATTTCTCTTCTTCATAAGTTGAATTATCAAGTATAATTTTTTGCATAACAGGTTTCCCTTATTGCAAAGATTTATAAATCATATAATTGTTATGATTTTTTATGTCTTGTTTGTCCTATAAACAACTCAAAGAGCATTGCAGCCTATCGTTTACGAGAAGCTTTTGGATTATCCGGTGTGAGTTTCCTTCCTCCGACCAGCTTCGAAGTCATCATACACAGGGCAAATTTGGAGCATTTCCAGGTCATTTTGTCATTTGTTTGTTTAGTATATTTATTAGTAGTTTAGTTTAGATATAAGTTTATTTTAGATATATGTGTGTTTAGTATATTAGATTGTTTAATTTCAGTAATTTTTATTTCTTGTTTATAAAATTATAAAATCAAAAAAGAAATATCTTTCTCTATCCTAGGGTAGATTGCAAATGATTTTTTCAGGTTTTATTTAAATCTGTGAATTGTAGATATTGTATATTTTGTAAATAAGTTGTACTTCAGTTAGATTAGTTAGTTTAGTTTGTTTTATTTGTTTTAGTTATATTAGTTTAGTTTAGATTAGTTTTCTCTTTGGTTTTATTAGGACCTTAGATCGGCTAACAGAGCCGCTAAACCCGTCAGGGTGGTTCATTCCAAACGGCTTGGGTTATTAGACAACCCCGGACTGGTTCCACTCTCTCAGTTGACGGACGGTCAATTTCGCCCGTCAACACACACGAAATTAGTAAAGAGACTTGGGGTTAGTATGGAGACTTGAAAGCCTTCTCTAATCCACAAAATTAACACATACTAACACATATCATCATCTAACCTACAAAAGAGAAGTAAAACAGTAAGTTACAAGAAACTAATTGGCACAATAAAAATATACATGTACAGAAAATAAAAAGAGAGCAATTTAAATTAGGAAATGAAAAATAAACATGAAGATAGTTACCAGACTTCTGGTGGGCCCCTCAGCAAGTCATGGTCACTCTCTAAAATCACACCATGACCTCAGTAGGCCAAATTCACCATAAAAATCCAAGAACGCGGTTTTGGCACTATTCTGGCAATGTAAAACTAGAAAGAGAGAAAAATCATTTTTTTGGCAATTTTGATGCTTATGCTACTTGGTTAACAATCTAATGAGAATCCTATTGGTATTTATAAGCTTACAGCCCAGGTGGTCGACCACAGGAGGGTCAAACCATCTTTAAGACAAATTACATTAAATGCATCCATAACTAACAAAACGGAGGAACCCAATGATCGCCCTCTTTGGAAAACTGAAATCGAGTTTTCTTGAGCCTAGTAGCTGGAGGGGGCGATGACAAACAAAACCCATGTGCTCTATTTTTCTACCACTAGCCACCAATACCATAACTTCCAACTTGCCTTGCATTTTTGTGCAATACTGGGTGCCGGAATGAGTGTCGGATCAAGTACCAAAACAAGTGTTGGATCAAGTGCCAGAACAAGTTCTAGACCAAGAAACATGGTACATTTTGCCCTGTAACAGCATAAAAACATGAATTAACTCTTGGAAACCATAAAATATGATAAATTAAACTTGATTGAATCACAAAACATGAATTGTACATACCTCATGCCGATTATAGCATTTTACCATAAAATTCTTCAAAAAGCTCCTTGAAAGATAAAAAATGCATATATACATATGGAAAAAAGTGTATAATAATGTCATGAAGATGATCATATCTCGGGCCCAACATACCCCCACACCGATGATTTTGTAGGTCCCACTGCAAACAAAAAGAAGCCATCTCTTGGAACTAGGCTTGCTGAGGAGGGTTGGCTTTAGAAGCCTCTCCTTCTTGCTGTGTAGGCTTATCCTTGTGCCTCTTATGTTTCTTTAATTTTGCTCTTAAGCTGTGGTTAGATTGGGTAATCCCATCAACCAACCGTTGAAGGGAGTTAATTTTTCCCTGAAGGACTGCATTTTCATGATGAAGGTGTGCATCTATTGTCTTCCTCTCTTCCAACTATTGAAGAAGCTAATGGTTTTATTTTTGTATATGCTCTATGGTTGGAATAGAATCGGTGATCTTTGAGGAACGCTTAGATCCTTTGAGGAATGTGGACAATTTATCAGTTTTAGGGTCTAGAGTGGGCATAGGTGAAGTAGGAGTGATGGGAGATCGGAAAGGTGAGGCAGGTTCTGATTTCGTTTTACTTAATGACTCTAATCCATCCACAGAGACTTCTCTAGGTTGATTATGAGGGATATCAAGCTTGGAGGATACTTGGATAGGATCTGAAGCAGGTGGAGGCTTTGCATAAGGCTTGGTTCTTATGTTCTGGGTACTCTTCCGAAAGGGTCCCTTACCAAATCGGTTGGCTCCTCTCTTGTTTGTGGGAATGATGGGAACGTCTTACTGCATTACTTCTTGGGGCTTCTTAGGTGTAGGATCAAGAGAAAATGAAGGCATTGGGGGCTCAACAATAGGCTTCTTTTGGTCCTTGTTCATGGTCTTCTTCCCTGATGAAGAAGTAGGAATATCAACAAGATTTTGGTATTGTTCCAACAAAGAGGGAGTTTGTGCAAGGGATTTTGGATTTTTTGGAGAGTGAGGCTTGGATGGAGAGACATTTTTTAGGCTAAGTGGTTTTTTTCCAGTCTTAATTGTCAAGTGAGGATTTGCAAATTGGTAGATAAAGGCATCCCAACTTTGCCCCTGCTTCTCTAGTTTGGTAAGAACGAGGAGTTTGATCAAACCATGGTGGAAGAGAATATTGTGGGGGTTGGTCACATTTTTCCTCACTTGAGAGGACATTTTCTCCAAGATTTTGAGAAAATAAAAAGGGAAGTTTAAAGGTTTATTGAACAGAAAATGAGCCAGCAATCTAAAGTGACAAGATTTGAAGGCGGAGTATCTACCTTCAAATGTAATTAACCTTGTGATGACAATAAGGGGATTGACCAATTATGGCTTTATCCACTCCTTAGCATACCCTTTCACTCTTGAAATGCTCTCGAATTCGGGCTTAAACACCATGTTGTAACTTGAGTGTGACAATTGATGACTCTTGAACCACCTATCTCCCATAATTCTTGGAATTTTTGTTGCAGCAACAATTGACTCTTCTGTGACTGCAAAATTGAGAGACCCTACATGTGCTATATTTCCATCAAAACCAACTACAAATTGCATAGAAATATCGTCATCATGGCCTTGCAAACTCTATAGAAATGGACCCTAGCCAACATGCACGAACACTTCCCTACACTATGTGAATTCTGGAATGACAAACAAGTCTTCATAGGAGGAGGATTCGTATCGCTTAGGCATTGTGGCAGGGTTTGAATTCACCAAGCAAGGGAGAAATCGAGCCACATAGAGACATGAATTGGGCATGGTCTGAGTGCAATTGGAACGGAGGGAAAATTTTACCAAGCAAGGGTGCAAACAGGCCAAGAAATGGCACGAGTTTAACATAGTCTGAGTGTGATTAGAACAGAGGGCGAATTCAGCAGAGGTTGGGCATGATTTCTTAACGCAGGGCAGAGAAAATGACAAGGGAAAATGAAACAATAGAGTGCCCAACCCGATTTTGGATGCTCTTATGGTGGAGGACGTTGCCCACATGTGCGCGTGAGCTGCCATGTGTGGGAGATTTGAATTTGATGGCAAGCTTGAGAGCAATGGAGTGGTGCGTACTTAGATCAATGTCAAAGTCTTTTGACTTGGACATTTGATCATAACCATATGAGGCATCTTTTAATCAATGCCTGTAACAAATTTAATTGAATGTAATTGAATTCTAGTTCCCTAGAATCTAGGACAGTTACTGGTATGCAATGCAATGGCACTTCAAACGACACTTTAAATGACATTGCATCTGGCACCTCATCTGGTACTCCTATGTTAAGTGCATTTTCACCTCTTTTAATGGACAACCTACAATTTTGAAGTATTTTTGACAACCATAGTGGTTAATGAGCAGAGGCAGAGTGCTCCATGCTTACTCATTCTTCTTGTATATGACATATAGTGTCAAAACCTATAATGAACAGGTTATAGCAAGCATAAAGCATGTATTGTCAAACCTACAGTATGCAGCTTGTAATGGAAGATAACCAATAAAGAGTGGCATGTTAAGCATGAGTTCAGTAATGTATAACACACAGGAGTTAAGCATTTAAAAATAACATGACTATCAATGTAATAACCTATATCATGGTGATAATACAAAAATTCTTGCAAAGACTCCTTTCTCTAGGCAATGATCATTTGTCAGCTCATGAACCCCTCCCCCACACCTAGGTATTATGACACCTCACAATCAAAGGTATAGGAAACTAGTCAGTATCCCCCAATAGCTGAAGATTTACAGTATGTCAAGTATAAACATGAAATTTCACAGATTGGTCCGACGAGACAGTTAGGAGATGGCTCCACCTATAGGATAAGAGATCCTATATATAGATAAGAAGAGGTAGGAAAGAGAGTTTCAAGATAGTCTTAGAGTCATTTCCCAATGGTAAGTTGATGAGATTCATTAACCTTAGTTTAACCACACATACTCCATGTCAGCTTTGTCTACAAGTAATGTCGTACATCAGGACAAGTTTAGATTTATTATTTATTTTTGTCATATCATCATCCTCGCTAGGTAGAATGGCCTTCTGCCAGCAAGCCTGTTCAGTACTCCGACGGGTTTACCTAGTCATACTACAGGCCGATACCCGCTGCTAGAAGACCTGTTCAGTATCCCGACGGGTTATCCTCTTAAACCCTTAGAGACTGGCCCTCCATCCTTTAAGATTTTATTATAAGATTGCTTATGCAAGAAGATGGGGGAACAACTCTGAAACAACTTTTCTTTTTACTTGGGATAGTATTTATGTTAGACGATGACTTTCCGTTATATTGTTTAGCAGTTTTCTTGATGCAAGGGATACTTAAGCGGGTGTGGCTTATCTAAAGATATGATATAATCAAGCTATTTAGTGTGTAGTGGATGGTACCATCGAGAAAGAACAAAAAGGTATCTCTAGGCTCAACTCACTTTCTTCTTTTGTAATTATTATGATGTTTCCATGACTAACTGCTAATGAGACCTCCTTGTTACTCTTTGATAAATACACTTGACTTACTTACTCAGGTTTCTTGGAAAACCTGTACGAGAGACCTCTAGGCTTGATAGTTATGGTATCACTTCCTTATACAATGGTGAAGAGTTTCAAGAGAAACTTCTTTAGAATGCCTTAAAAATTATAATTTTTGCAAAAAAATGGCTAATTACAGTAAGTCACTATTCATTTGATGCTTTAGCAGACACAAAATTCAAGTATAACAATGTTTTGATGAACAATCCTTGAAACTGTGTACTCTCGGTGAAATAATTACTTACAAAAATATCTAGAATTGCCTTATTAACAAAATACAAAAACTATTTACATATATACAGTAGGAAACTCATAAAATTTTGCAAGAACAAGGGGGAAATTCCCCATCTACTAAGGCCAGTGCCTTGTTAGCTGACATGACCTGTAGAAAAGCTTCTTTGGAAATGGGCTTATGATAAAAATTAAGTTGGTGTCCATTTACCACAAAGGAGACTTGTCCATCATCAATTGTTTTAATTTTTATAGCTCCAATGTCATATACAGTGTCTACCTCATAAGGGCACAACCAACGGGTGGTAAGTTTTCCTTTGAAGGTTTTGAATCGGGAATCAAACAATAGAGCCCAATCACCAGGTTGGAAGTGTTTTTTTTTAATAAACTTGTTATGCCACTTGCTCCTCTGGTTTTGGACCAATATTTTCCATTGGATGGCATCTTGCATGATTTCATCCAATTCATTCAATTGTAGGGCTCATTTCTTTTGAGCCTCATCCAGGTTCAATCCTAACTCTGTGGAAATATGGAAGGTCCTTACTTGGAATTCTATTGGTAAAAGTACTTGTTTCCTGTACACTAGCTCATAAGGGGTATGCCCAGTGGTATTTCTCTAGGTAGTTCGGTATGCCCACAAAGCCTCTGAGAGCCTATCAGCCCAATCTCGGTGATGTAATTGAACAGTCTTGGTCAAGATGGCTTCCAGAACTTTGTTTGTGGATTCTACCTAGCCATTGGCTTGCGGGTGGTATGGAGAAGATTTATAATGTTTAATCCCATATTTCTCTGTTAGCTCTTTCATCATCCTCGAAGTAAATTGAGTGCCTTGGTCGGTAACAATTTCACAAGGGAAACCAAAGCAGGTAAAGATGTCTTCATAGATGAATTCAACAACAAACTTCTCTTTGGCCCTAAATAGGGATTTTGACTCTACCCATTTGGTGACATAGTCCGTACAAACCAAAATGTAGTTCTTCCTATGGGACATGGGTGAAATTGGTCCTACAAAGTCGAGGGCCCATTTTTCGAAGGGTTCTATCATAACTTGGGCCTGCAAAGGCATTTCTTCAGATGATGTAGGTCTACCTATCTTTTGGTAACTATCACAACTTCTCACATACTTGGCAACATATTTGAAAATGCTAGGCCAATAGTAACCTGAATGTAACACCTTATATGTTGTACTTTTATCAGAGAAATGGCCACCACATGGTCCATCATGACAATTTCTTAGTATTTCAGGTACCTCGTCATCTCAGACACATCTATGAATAATCAAATCAGGACCTGTGCAAAAAAGATCATGACCAACCCAAGAGTAATTAACACTCTGTGTAATAATTTTTCGCTTTTCATGAGGTGACAAATGAGACGGTAACTTCCTAGTAGCTAGATAGTTTGCCATATCTACAAACCATGGGGTATTGACAGAGAGGGAAAATAGGTGCTCATCTAGGAAACTATCATCTACAGGGATGTCATCATCCTCATTCTTTATTCGGGAAAGAAAGTCAGCTACTACATTATCCTTTCCAGGTTGGTCAAGAACAGTAATATTAAATTCTTGCAATAACAAGAGCCACCTAGTCACTCGACCATTAGTTATAGGTTTATACATGAGGAACCTAATGGCAGAATGATCAGTGTGTACAAATACTTCATAACCTGTAATGTAATGGCGAAACTTGTTAATAGCATGAACAACTTCCAATAACTCTTTCTCGGTGACTGTGTAGTTCAACTCAACAGGGGACAAGTTCTTGCTTATAAAATAAATGGCATAGGACTGTTGGTCTTATTTCTACCCTAATACCCCTCCTATTGCAGTGTTAGAGGCATCAATGGATATATGAAATGGGAGAGTCCAATTAGGCCCTCTAAGAACTGGTGCCACAGACAGCTTAGCTTTCAGGGTTTCAAAGGTAGTTTGAAAATGCTTAGTCCAAACAAAATCAACATCTTTTATCAATAATCCTAACATAGGTGCAACAATCTTTGTAAAATTTTCAATAAACTGCCGGTAATATCTGGCATGTCCAAGAAATCTTTTCACCTCTTTCTGAGTCTTGGGGGGTGGGAGTCTAATAATGACCTCAATCTTTGTAGGATCAACTTTTATTCCTTCATATGAAACATGATGTCCTAGAACCACTCCTTCAGTTAGCAACATTTTGCATTTTTCATGACTTAGGGATAGGTTCGTTTCCTGGCATATGATGAGGACTTTTTCTAAGTTGTCTAAGGATTCCTGGTAAGTGTTTCCATAAACTATGAAGGCATCCATGTAGACCTCCACACAATCATGAATAAGATCGACAAATATCCCTAATACTGCTCATTGAAATGTGGCAGGATCATTACACAATCCAAATGGTAAGACCCTATAGGCATAGGTGCCCCAAGGACAAGTAAAGGTAGTCTTTTCCTGGTCCTCGGGTGCTATAAGAATCTGTTTGTACCCGCGGTACCCATCTAGAAAGGAGAAATACTTCTTTCCAGACAAGGTATCTAGAACTTGGTCAATTAAAGGAAGAGGAAAGTAGTCTTTTAAAGTGGCCTTATTGATTTCCCAGAAGTCAACACAAATTCTCCATTTCCCGGTCACTTTCTTTGGAACCACTACTAGCGGGGATTGTTGGACAACTGAGAGGGGGGGGGGGTGAATCAGTTGTTATCGTGCTTAAACATCTATGCTTCTTTTAAAATCTTTACAAGGCACTCAATGATGATCACAATAATGCAGAGAAATAAACAAAGGCACATTCAACATCAGTCACATATATGAGAAAGAGAGAGACAGATAATTCCCGAGGAAACCCATACAGGGTAAAAACCTTTTTTTATTTATATGATAAGTATTATCTACATTCTTTAAATTATCATACATATGAGAACCAACTCATTCTGAGGCTACAAACTCTGTTTTTGCAAGCTGCAACTTGTTGAGAGAACCAACTCTCTGTTTTCTCTAGCACCCACTAGAAGGAAGCACCAACCCCCTGGTTTCTCTAGCACCAACTCCCTGTGTTCAAGCACCCACTTTAAGCTTTGAGGACACCAGTCCTCCCTAGCACCTCCCAACCACCTTGAATAATAAATTCTTTGTTACTGAAAATTATTATAGTGATATAAAGTTATTCAATGGCTTACCAGCCCTGTTGTTTTTCTGTTACGTTGCTCTCCCCTGCCTGCATCAGTGTCTTCTGCATGCCCCTTGCACTTTCTATTCTTCTGCCTTTTATACTCTCTACATCATATCCCTTCAGTGCAACCTTTCTCTATTGTGCATTTCTACTCCTGCACTCTGCCTACTTGCTCACACTTGAATCCTCCTACGCAGCGACAACACCCATCTCTTCTTTGTTCGGCATTCTTATAGTCTCTGTTGTCTTTTTGCATGCAATATTCGCAATGCCTCTGCATGCTCACTCCATGCCAAATTCCTCCACAACTCGAGTGCTCTGTCTGATCATCATCGTGACTCTTCATCTTCTCTGGTGGTTCCCACCACACGCCCAACATCACTGGGTGTTCTGCTGAGATTCCTCAACCTCTCTGGCAGTTGAGACTCCTTGTCTTCTTTGCCACAGTCGAGCTTATGCCTTCTGTTTCAGTTAACGCTCATCCATATGTCAATCCCTCTAAGAAGTGTCTTCCTTCACTGGGCGAAGCTTAGAGACTCTTCATCTCCTCTGGCGATCACACAGAAGTGTCTTCGAGTCCTCTGGAAGAAACCATCAGTGGTTTCTAGCAGTTACATTGTGTCGTGCTACAGTAGCCCTCCAATCTTGTTCAAATTCACCTACACTGTTGGATTGATTCCATGGGATTTTTCATTCATTTCAGCATTTCGACATTCGGAAATTCGGCATTCGTGTGACCATGCATCTCGACATTCCCAGTCGTGATCCCCGAAATGGAGCTTGGTTGCTCTAGCTCTTTCCTCCATCTCTCACTGATGTGACCAAGCGCTATGACCACAACCTTATGCATAAGGCGCTTTCGTGATTTCGCATTTCATGAGTCTAGAGATGAGGCATCTCGACTCTCCAAGTCGCGATCCCCGATACCCTGAAATGGCGTGGGATCAATGGTCCCAATCAACACTTGATCTGACGGCTCAGATCATTTCGCGATTTCACATATCGTGATTTTGACATTCTTGTGGTGAATGTTCTTGATGCTTCCAACTCCCAATCCATGAAACTCCAAAAGGGAGTCAGATCAATGATCCACATACCCCCTCTGAGATGGATGGTTGATGGGATTTCAGCGTTTCGCATTTCGCGATTTCGTGACTCCTGTGGTAGGAGTTCTTGACATCTCCATCTCCCGATTTCCGAAACTCCGAAGTGGTGTAGACCTGCTCACATCACACGTGGATTGACACGTGTTGAATAACTACCATGTGTCACTCTGATTCATAAATTACATGTGCCTAAAATGTTGAATCATCTTGACACTTTTCATTGCCTAGTTGTGCCACGTGTTCTTAGGTTTGTTGACGTGTCTTGTTTCGGGATTTCGCATTTCGGCACTTCAGGACTCCTAATGTTGAGAGTCTCTGACTTCTCCATCTCTCAATTTCCAAAACTCTGAAATGGATTGGGATCAACGGTCTAGATCAAACCTTGGTCTGATGGCTCAGATTAAGTCACAATTTCGCATATCATGATTTCGGGATTCCTATGGTTAATATTCTTTGACATCTCCAAATTTCGATCTGCGAAACTCCGAAATGGAGTTGGATCAATGGTGCAGATCACATCTTGATCTGACGGCTATGGTTAAGTCACGATTTTGCATATCGCGATTTCGAGAGGTTAGGGAACCCCTTTCCTTTGACTCTCCAGTCAGCGAAATGACGATCTTTCCCCACGTGTCCCTCTTGGATCAACGGTGAAGATTTTATCGTGATTTCACAACTCCACGATCCTTCATTGTGTCTGATCAACGGTCCATATTTTTCCTTGATCCAACGGTCGATATTATATCACGGTTTTGCATATCGTGATTTCACGAGTTGAAAGGTTGGATCATTTCATTCCTTTGACTTTCCAATCAATGAAATGTTGATCTATGTCCACGTGTCCTGCCTGAAGATGGACGGTCCTCCTTCTTTCAGGATTTTGTGAGCTCGCTACTCCTTTCACTTTAAAGAACATGCAGGTTCTCCTTGATCCAACAATGGTCGGATCCCGCACTTGGATCTAATGCCTAAAATCTGAACTCCTCTTCAGCGCGTTCTTCTTCTCTACATTGAGATCTGACAACCATCGGGAATTCTGAATTGTTGATCCAACAATCACGGTTGCTGCTCTTCCCCGATTATCACTGCGCTACTGATCATCGCTGCTGTACTCAAGCCATCATCGTTGTTGTACTTTCCATCAATGACAAGCATACGCTGCCTGTAAAACATGCCAAGAATCTCCCCCTTTTTCATTGATGGCAACTAAGGCACCCGAATTCTTTTCTCCCCCTTTGACATCAATGTCAAAGAAGAGACATGCTCCCCCTAAGCTGTTGTAGTAATTTTAGGAGGCATTAGATATTCAAACAATACAAAACTCCCCCTAACAAGATGGACTCTTTTAGGTGTGAAATGAAATGACACCCAACTTCTGTCTGAGATATTCAAACGGTGTCTTGGCTAGGGGTTTAGTAAATATGTCTGCAATTTGTTCTGTAGTGGGAATGTAATGGACCTGAACAATTTGATTGGTGACCTTCTCTCTCAGAAAATGATATTTTATGGGAATATGTTTGGTCTTGGAGTGGAAGACAGGATTTTTAGACACACTGATGGCACTAGTGTTATCACAGTGAATTGGGATTGGTGCAGTGTATTTTACCTCTAAGTCTGCAAGTGTCTGAATCATCCATAATACCTGAGTGCAATAGGTAGCAGCAGAAATGTACTCTTCCTCTGTGGTTGATAAAGAAATGGAACCTTGCTTTTTACTAAGCCAGGATACTAAGGAGTCACCCAGGAAGAATGCTCCTCCACTGGTGCTTTTTCTCTCATCAACACAGTTTGCCCAATCTGTATCTGAATAAGTAGTCAATTGAAGATTTTGATTTCTGGGATACCACAGACCATAAGTCATTGTTTCTTTTAAATACCTGAATATCCTTTTGACAGCTTGCAAATGACTCTGTTTAGGTGCATCCGGATATCTTCCTACCATTCCTACAACATACATTATGTCTGGGCGAGATGTTGTGATGTACAACAGGATTCCTATCATTGATTGATATGAGCTTTGATCAACATCAGGTGAATCATCATCCTTGTTTAATTTACATCCAGTTACCATAGGTGTACCCACAGGTTTAGAATCTTCCATTTCAAACCTTTTCAACATTTCTCTTAGATATTTTTCTTGAGAAATGAGCATCCCTTCGGGCCTCTGAGTAATTTGTAGACCAAGGAAAAATGGCAGTTCTCCTATCATAGACATTTCAAATTCAGACTCCATGGAAGAAGCAAACCATTGTACCAGTGAATCCTTATTACATCCAAAGATGATGTCATCTA
>ML777966.1:322851-368413 GCA_009831015.1 Picea engelmannii
GTGTCTTCTGTAGAAGACTCATTACTGTATACCTCTCTTGTTGGGATTCCTTCATCAATTTTTACATCAATACAGTCAACCATTTTATGCAACCTCTTATTATAGCATCTATATCCTTTACTATTTGTAGCATACCCTAAGAATATACCTTCATCATCCCTATCATCATATTTGTCGAGGTTCTCATCATTATTCTTTATGTAGCATTTACTCCCAAAGACTCTGAAGTGTTTGATTGAGGTAGGTCTTCCAAAACATAATTCATAAGGGGTCTTGTCACTTTGTGGTCTGAGGTGGGATTTTTTAAGCACATGGACTACTGTGTGTATTGCTTCTACCTAGTAGGTTTGACCAATGTTCTTCTCATTCATCATTGACCTGGCCATTTCCTACATTGTTCTGTTTTGCCTCTCAACAACTCCATTTTGTTGTGGAGTTCTTGGGATTGTGTATTCTCTCTTGATCCCATGTTCATCATAGAATTCCTTGAAGTCTCTTGACATAAACTCTCCTCCCTGATCTGATCTTACTGCCTTTAACCTCTTGCCTGTTTGAGTCTCTGTTAAATCCTTAAATGTTTTAAACTTCTCAAATGCTTCAGCTTTTTCTTTGAGAAAGGAAACCCATGTAAGTCTGGAGTAATCATCGATAATCAACATGAATTAGTTTTGTTTCCCTATGCCTTCTTGTTTTGATGGTCCACATAAATCCATATGAACTAGTTGGAGTGGTTTCTCTGTTGAAGTAAAGCTCTTGGACTTAAACTGTGTCCTATTTTTCTTCCCTACTTGACAGGGTTTACACATTGAATCTTGGGGCTTTGATATTCTCGTAAGATCTCTTAATGCCTCGAGGTTTTTGAGTTTGATTAAGTGGTCAAAGTTTAGATGTCCAAGTATCCTATGCCATAACCAGCTTTCATCATGTTTTCTTAGATGACATTCTTCTCTATTTTCTTTCAGCACATATACATTATTTTTTGTCCTTATGCCTTTGACCACCACTTGTCCCGAGTTTACAGAATTTATCTTGCAGTCCTTGGACATGAACAACACCTCACATCTTCTATCATACATTTGAATTACACTGAGCAGATCATGTTTCAGCCCATCCACAAGTAGAACATCTTGGGATTTTCCTTTTCCATTACTTAAGCTCACCATCCCTTTGCCTTTTATTTTCCCTGGAGCATCATTTCCAAAGGTTACACTTCCTGATTTGCTTTCACTTAGAGATAGAAACTTGCCTTTGTCTCCCATCATGTGTTTGGAGCATCCATTTTCTATATACCAAGGGTTCATTTTTCTTTGAGCAGACAATACTAATCCACACTTGTTACTATCCTTCTTCTTCCAAAATTTGATATTTTCAGCAGGGGATTTCAAATCTGGTTCATAGTTCCTTAACCGGCAGTCAATATATTTATGTCCAAAGTTATGACAGGTGTAGCATTCAACCTCATTATTCAATAAGTCAAACTTATTGTTCCAGTGTTGCCTACTTGTTGACTGTTGATTATTTCTTGGCCTCCTTAGTTGTATGTGTCCAGACTTAATTTGGCAATTTGCATTCCGTGAAGGATTATTACTTGACTATATCATTCTTTGTTGTGGGAAGTATTTATTCCTTTGAAATCTTAATTGCTCATGTCTAAGTCTTAAGGAACAATTTACAACTTTGTGACCAAAGTTAGAACAGTAGAAACAATAGCCATAGAAAAATTCTTTGTACCTGGAAAATGGTTGTCTTCTTTGAGCAAATCGATTTCTTTCTTGCCGATGACATCTTTCAGCAGAGAGAGCATTGTTTCTTCGTTCTACAGATTCAATCCTAGGAACTTTTTCTTTACTCATCTTGGGCAGCTGATTGTCTTCCTTTGTTTTTGCAGGTTTGTTATTGTCACTGGTTGTACTTTTGACAAACTTGATGGGTTCTTCATTTCCTGGCTTCCCACTGCTTGATCCCTCTTCATAACCCAAACCAGTTTTCAGTTTTGGATTCCTTTGATGATTTATAATGGTGGCTAATCCTTCTGAGGCTTTGATACTTGACAAATTCTGATTATACAAGGCTTGAAATTTCTCCATTTCTTTCCTTGTTTTCACTACTTCTTGTTCTAATGATTCACATCTTGCCTTCTTTTCTGATAGTTTCTGTTTCAGAATCTCTTTGATTTTGTTTTCCTCTTCCAATTATACTTTTAGTAGGACAAGGTCTTCATCAGGTTCTTTACTGTCTTTCTCGAACTGTATCAACAATTGTCTTTGCTTTTTGTTCTTGATTCTTAGTCTGTCAATCTATTCCAATGCACTGATCAATTCTCCTTCCATGTTAACCACAACTTCTTCTTCATTAACATCACTCTGTGTGCTATTATTGTCATAGTCCTCTTTGGCCATAAGAATGAAGTCATTTAGTTTATCTTCAATAGATGAATCATTGTCTTCATCATCTGAAGGATCATCATCATTGTTTGCACAAAGACTTTTCTTCTTAAAGTTATTCTCATTAAAGAAATTTTTGTGTTTGTATTTCTCCTCACCATCACAAGTCTGATCCTTTCCTTTGTGGGGACATTTATTTGCAAAATGACCTATCCTACCACAGTTAAAGCATTTGAAAGGCAATTTACCTTTGTATTTTCCTGATCCCTTCTTCAGTCTCTTCACAAATTTTCCTTCAATTTCATCGGGCTCAGAATCCTCATTCTTGTCTACTTTAAATGATGCTTCCCTAGAGGTGGGTTTATCTTTAACTATTCTCATTTCATATGCAGTCAATGTTCTTAGAAGTTGATCAAACTGCAAGGTTTTTAGATCATTAAATTCTTCTATAGCAGAGACCTTCGGGTTGAACCTATCTAGGAGAGATCTCAAGATTTTCTGAACTAAAGAAGGTTCCCCAATTGTTTCACCAAGTGCCTTCATTGCATTTACCATTTCTTCTACTCTCAGAAAGTATTTTCCAACAGTTTCATCTTCCTTCATCTTCAGTTGTTCAAACTATATTCTGTAGGTTTGAAGCTTTGCATCCTTTACCTTATCATTACCCTCATAACTGTTAATGAGTTTGTCCCACATTTCTTTGGCAGTTTCTAGGTGTATAAATTTTACGAATTCTTCTTCTGCAAGCCCACTCAAGATAGCATTCATAGCCTTAGCATTGAAGCTAAATTCTAGTGTCTCATCCTTATTAGCTAGCACAACTGGCTTTACATAACCAATATCGACCACATCCCAGACATCTGCACCTAAAGCCATTATGTAGGTTCTCATTCTAACTTTCCAGAAGGCAAAGTTTGTTCCATTGAACAAAGGGGCCTTGTTGGTTTAATTTCCTTCATGGCTTGACATGTTTAAGCTCTAGGATCTACCCTTAGATAAAAGGGTCCCGCTCTGATACCAAATGTTGGACAACTGAGAGGGGGGGGGTGAATCAATTGTTACCATGCTTAAACAATTATGCTTCTTTTAAAATATTTACAAGGCACTCAATGATGATCACAATAATGCAGAGAAATAAGCAAAGGCACATTCAGCATCAGTCACATATATGAGAAAGACAGAGACAGATAATTCCTGAGGAAACCCACACAGGGTAAAACCCTTTTTTTCTTTATATGATAAGTATTATCTACATTCTTTACATTATCATATATATGAGAACCAACTCATTCTGAGGCTACAACCTCTGTTTTTGCAAGATGCAACTTGATGAGAGCACCGGCTCTCTGTTTTCTCTAGCACCCACTAGAAGGAAGCACCAACCCCCTGGTTTCTCTAGCACCAACTAGAAGGAAGCATCAACTCCCTGGTTTCTCTAGCACCAACTAGAAGGAAGCACCAACTCCCTGTGTTCAAGCACCCACTTGAACCTTTGAGGACACCAGTCCTCCCTGGCACCTCCCAACCACCCTGAATAATAAATTCTTTGTTACTGAAACTTATTACAGTGATATAAAATTATTCAATGGCTTACCAACCTTGTTGTTGTTCTGTTACGTTGCTCTCCCCTTTCTACATCAGTGTCTTCTGCACGCCCCTTGCACTTTCTATTCTTCTGACTTTTATACTCTCTGCACCATATCCCTTCAGTGCAACCTTCCTCTACTGTGCATTTCTACTCCTGCACTCTGCCTCCTTGCTCACACTTGAATCCTCCTACGCAGCGACAACACCCATCTCTTCTTTGTTCAACATTCTTATAGTCTCTGTTGTCTTTGTGCATGCAATATTCACAATGCCTCTGCATTCTCACTCCGCGCCAAATTCCTCCACAACTCGAGTGCTCTGTCTGATCATCATCGTGACTCTTCAGCTTCTCTGGTGGTTCCCACCACCTGCCCAGCATCACTGGGTGTTCTGTTGAGATTCCTCAACCTCTCTGGCAGTTGAGACTCCTTGTCTTCTTTACCAAAGTCGAGCTTATGCCTTCTATTTCAGTTAACGCTCATCCATATTTCAATCCCTCTAAGGATCGTCTTCCTTCATTGGGTGAAGCTTAGAGACTCTTCATCTCCTCTGGTGATCACATAGAAGTGTCTTTGAGTCCTCTGACAGAAACCATCAGTGGTTTCTGGTAGTTACACTGTGTCGTGCCACATTAGCCCTCCGATCTTGTTCAAATTCACCTGCACCGTTGGATTGATTCCATGGGATTTTTCATTTATTCGGCATTTTTGCATTCAGCAATTCGACATTCGTGTGACCATGCATCTCGACATTCCCAGTCACGATCCCTGAAATAGATCTTGGTTTCTCTAGCTCTTTCCTCCATCTCTCACTGATGTGACCAAGGGCTGTGACCACAGCCTTATGCATAAGGCGCTTTCGCGATTTCACATTTCATGAGTCTGGAGATGAGGCATCTCGACTCTCCAAGTCGTGATCCCCGATACCTTGAAATGGCGTGGGATCAATGGTCTCGATCAACACTTGACCTGATGGCTCAGATCATTTCGTGATTTCGCATATCGAGATTTCGACATTCCTGTGGTGAATGTTCTTGATGCTTCCAACTCCCGATCCGTGAAACACCGAAAGGGAGTCGGATCAACGATCCACATACCCCCCCTGAGATGGACGATTGACGGGATTTCGACATTTCACATTTCGCGATTTCGTGACTCCTGTGGTAGGAGTTCTTGACATCTCCATCTCCCGATTTCTGAAACTCCGAAGTGGTGTAAACTTGCTGACGTCACACATGGATTGAAACATGTTGAATAACTGCCACGTGTCACTCTGATTCATGACTTACATGTGCCTAAAATGTTGAATCAACTTGAAACTTGTCATTGCCTGGTTGTGCCACGTGTTCTTAGGTTTGTTGACGTGTCTTGTTTTAGGATTTCGCATTTCAGCACTTTGGGACTCCTAATGTTGAGAGTCTCTGACTTCTCCATCTCTCGATTTCCGAAACTCTGAAATGGACTGGGATCAACGGTCCAGATCAAACCTTGGTCTGATGGCTCAGATTAAGTCGCGATTTCGCATATCGCGATTTCGAGATTCCTATGGTTAATATTCTTTGACATCTCCAACTTTCGATCTGTGAAACTCCGAAATGGAGTTGGATCAACGATGCAGATCACATCTTGATTTGACGACTGTGGTAGAGTCACGATTTTGCATATCGCGATTTCGAGAGGTTAGGGAACCCCTTTCCTTTGACTCTCTAGTCAACGAAGTGACAATCTTTCCCCACGTGTCCCTCTTGGATCAACGGTCAATATTTAATCATGATTTCACAACTCCACGATCCTTCATTGTGTCTGATCAATGGTCCATATTTGTCCTCGATCCAACGGTCGAGATTATATCGCGGTTTTTCATATCGTGATTTTGCGAGTTGAAATGTTGGAGCATTTCATTCCTTTGAATTTCCAATCAGCGAAATGTTTATCTGTGTCCACGTGTCCTGCCTAAAGATGGACGGTCCTCCTTCTTTCGGGATTTTGTGAGCCCACTACTCCTTGCACTTTAAAGAACGTGCAGGTTCTCCTTGATCCAACAATGGTCAGATCCCATGCTTGGATCTAACACCTGAAATATGTCCTCCTCTTCAGCATGCTCTTCTTGTCTACATTGAGATCTGGAAACCATCGGGAATTTTGAATTGTTGATCCAACGATCACGGTTGCTGCTCTTCCCCGATTATCACTGCACTACTGATCATCATTATTGTACTCAAGGCATCATCATTGTTGTACTTTCCATCAATGACAAGCATACGCTGCCTGTAAAACATGCCAACAGGGATACCCACTTACTGTCAGAGATGGGATAGATAAATCTTACATCTAGCAACTTTTGAATCTCCTCCTTGACTATATCTTTGAGTGTTGGGTTCATCCTTCTCTAGGGTTTCCTAAGAGGTATTACTTCCCCCTAGGTGTATATATGATGGATGCATGTGTCAGGGTGTATACCCTTCATGTCAGTGTATTACCAAGCAAATGCTTCTGATTGTTCTTTAAGGATATCTACTAACTGTTTCTTTTGGTCTGTATCTAGCCTGGAGTTTATATGTAAAAATTTCCCTGGACTAATCTCGTAGGGAATAGTATAAGACATGGTAGACTCATCTATTTCAAAGATAAAAGATGTCGAAGATAAAACAGACGGATCTAATTGTTCTTGAAATTCTTCCCCAAACATGTACGCAAATTGGGGAAAATACTATGGAAAATCCACACATGTAATAGCATAAATGAATTGGTTTAGCACATTTTCTGGTGTATGCTCCTAAAGTTCCCTTGCATGGTAACTAGGAAATACGGGTTCTTCCCATTCTTCATTCTTGTATGGACATTCAATCCACCATAGATTCTCTATAATAGGTTGAGATGGAGGGTAAATGGTGAGCTTCTGGATAGAGAGACCATTTGAGATGGTCATTTCTCCTTCTCTATAGCCAATAAATGCATTGGGTGTGGCTAGCCAAGGTCTTCCCAAAATAACGAGGTGGACTCAGGCAGGATCCTTTGAATGAATAACAAGAAAATATACGCGGTACTCCCATGAGGCTAAAGTAACCATGACATCATCTAAAATCCCTTCAGGTGTAACCCTAGTCTTATCTGCTAATTCCAAAATGGTTTGGGTAGGCTGAAGAAGAGGTTGTAACTATAATCGTTCCAAGGTAGTAGCGGTCATAACAATGATGGTTGTCCCTAGGTCTATGAGAGTGTTTTCGATGGAGACCTCCTTAATGGTTATAGTTACTACGTGGTTTCTTGGATTCCCATACTTTGCTAGATTTGGTTGCTCTGATATGTACTCAGAGAGTCCTCCTACCAAATGTACTGTAGGAGGGTCCTTTTGCTTCCTACCTAGCTTCTTGATACAGAATTATTTGACTACCTTACTATAGATTGGAATTTATTTAATGGCTTGAAGCAGAGAAATCTTGACACAAATATTTTTCAATTCATGAAGAATGTCAAATTCCGGTCGGGTGGTAGGTTTCTCGATTACCAATCGGTCTGGATATGGAGGGACCTTCGCAATTTGTGAAGGTTCATTTTGGGGAAGCTTGGGTTATTGATTCTTCAGGATAATAACATCTTCCCACCTAGTGTCATCCATGGGTTGTTGGGTGGTTTCCTCTTCTTCTTCTTCCTATATGACTACTGAAGATCTCTGCCTATCTAGAACTTTTCCTTATCTTATTTTAATTTCCTGTAATGGAACAAGAGTAATAACATATGTCAGGAAGGCCTGCATCTCAACATTGTTAAGAGGTTGAGGGGGATTATTATTGGGGTTCGACACTGGCTATGTTGGTAATAGTGTCAGTTTTGGGGAGCTTGCATTTTGAAATTGGAGCAGTTGTTGTTGTGGGATAGGAGGTAAAGGTGTGGAACAAAACCTAGCAGAAGATTCAGAGTGTTTGATGAGAACTGAGGATAAGGATGGTTGTACATAGGGATAGGTGGATCTTGAGTGTTTCCTTGGTTGTGTCCTCCCCTCTATCCTTGAATCCAAGGATGTTGGTACTGAGTAGACCAGTTTTTCCAACCTGGTGAGTTCCACTGTTCTTGTTGATAATAGGGTGAAACTTGGGATTGTAGGTCCGGGTATGTGGGTTGATTCCTAGGCTTCCATGGCCTCCTAGGTGCATAAGAAGACTCCCCAGGATCTCCACTCCTATAGATGGCTAATAAACCAGGAAATGACAAACATTTTTCAGTCGAATGGTCTTCTGTATAGAAGACACAAACTGAAATGTTATCTAGTGGGCACTCCCTTGAGGAATGCTTCCTCTTGCATCTTGGGAAATATATTCTCATTGTTGCATTTTCCTCCTCATGTTTCTGTTTGGGTTTAAGGTTATCCAACCGGGAACCTATTGTGCTTAGGATATCTGTCTTGAATTTTTCTAAAAGGTTCCCTATCTCTGCTCTCATAATACCACCTGAACTAATTGGTTTTAAGCTTCTATTGTAAGGGTCCCGAACATTCTTTCCTATTTTGGATCTACTCCTTGAGTAGTTTTTACACATTTCACATATTTCAGCAAATGGTTTATGAGAGATGTCACCTGATGCCATCAAGTTAAGCACCTCTAGATATTCTTCTGAAATTCCCTTAAGGAAAAGATCCCTAACTACATCCTCTGGGAGGTCATGGTATTTTGACTTCTGGGAGATATAACCAAATCTTTCCATATAGTCTTCAAGGGTCTCGTATTCTAACTATTGGACTTTAAAGATGCCATTACGAGACTCTTTGGTCTTACAGTAGTCTTGGTACTTCTTAAGAAATATGTCTTTCATGGCTTCCCAAGACCTAATACTAGATTCTCCCAACCCCATGAACCATCTTAGTGCAGAGTCTTTGAGGGTGGAAGGAAAGAGTTTTAATTTCTGGGCATCTTGCACATAGTTGTAGCTCCTGCACAAGATGTCAAATTGAAATAGGAAGGTGTCTGGATCTTCACTATTTTTACCATAAAAGGTAGGCAGTGCTGAGAGAGGAATATTCTTCATGTTGACATTTGGAGTGGTGTCTAAAATCGGAAACCCGAAGGTAGTTTCTGTTTGGTTTCCATTTTCTTCTTCCTCTCTGTGTCTTACATTGTCATGGTCCTCCTGATCATCCATATTGGCTTGATTTCTGAAAAGAGAGTACCTAGGTGGTTTTATCTTTGAAGAAAACAAGGTTTCCCTTTGATGGAAAGGTCTTCCTATTGATTGGATGTCTGGGACTCTACTCGAGCCGGTTGAGATTATCGGTGCAAAGTTTTTGTGTTAATCTGAGAGATAATCGCATTGGCTGAACTACCAAACAAAATATTCGCCTGCTCAGGGTCTATGATATCCTTAAAATTAGAGTCCCCTGGTGGTGGTGTAAAAGAAAAGGTTGTATTGTTTGGTTCTGTGGAAGACTCGAGTGGTCTTTCCTCCTGTCCTAATATGATTGATGCTTCAATTTCTTGTTCTATAGTGTTCCTTGTGTTAGTCCCTTCAAAGACTATTTTATCTCTTTGAGTAGAGCTAGCTTCTCTTTTTCGGTATCGATTTGTGGATTTTGAAAGCGGAACGTTCCTCGCCCCAAAGAGATCGGAAGGAACCTTGGTTGAAAGGTCTTATTTTGATTTAATGTATCTACCTTATGGGTCTCTAGGCCTATTGATGAAATAAAGAAAAAACAAAAAGAAAAAGATACCATTTGATTCTTAGGTCTATTCATGAAAGAAACAAAAAGAAAAACTACTATTGGGTTTTGGGGAACCTTCTATAGCAGATGCGTAGGTTCTTACCTCTCATCTTAAAGCTCCCCGACCACCAAACTAATACTAAGGTCTAAGGATGATCTAATTCCTAATTGCTTCTTACCTTGAGACAATGACGCCAAAATGTTAGGTGTTTTATATGTACTAAAAAAGACACTAAACTACCCTCAATTAAATTTTCAACCTGGGGTGAGTAAACTTAGAGTTGTAGAAAAATATATGCCAAAGGTAAAAAGGTTGGTAGGAGTATAGTCTAACTATGGAAAGAAGTTATCTAAGACTAATCTATTCAAGAAAACCTATCTAATGAGCAAACCCTACTAAGCAACTTGAAACTAGGCAACCTAAGTACTTTTGGGCCAAGGACTGATGCTTAGTTCCTAAGAAAGCAAGTAAAAGCCCTATTCAAAGAAAACTAGTTCTCGATAGTAAGCAAAGGTAAACTACTAACCATACTAAGCAAATGACAAAAGCAAACTTTTTTAACTTGTCAACCTATATCCAATGAGAAACTACCCTATGAAAGCAAATACATAAGCAAGTAAGCAAAATCACCTATCTAACCTATTAAAGCAAATAGACAAGCAAGCAAAAACACCTAACTAACCTATTAAAGAAAATAGACAAGCAAGAAAAAGCACCTAACTAACCTATTAAAGAAAATAGACAAGCAAGCAAAAGCATAAAGCAAAAGACAAGTAAGAAAAGACTTCTCATTGAACAACTACCTAGCTTAAGAGGCAAGTGAACTAAATGTCTAATGAAAAAATATTTCTCTTGCATGAAAGGAAGTTTAAATGCTCAATGCAATGCATGAAAGGAAATTTATTCTATTGAAAGAAAGAAAGACAATCAACTAAACTTATGAAAACAAGAAACTATCTCTTCTAACTTATGAAAGCAAGAAACTAACTTTAACCTATGAAACACTCAAATGTAATGCTGGGGGTTGTGTGAATGCCTTCGGTGGTGATGGATGATATCTCGATGACACTTGACAACAAATGACAGTTCTAATGGTATAAGATCAATACTAATTTCAATGGAAAAATGAAAGGTGTGAAGTAAATAGTCCAATGAAAAATTAGCCATGATAAAAGTAATGTTAAATACCCTGCATATTCATGTACAAACCATCAACATCATGATGAGATCATCATTATCTAATTAAAAAAATTCAATTGAATCTTAATCTATGAAAGGAAATTGTGTGAAAGGAAACTATACTATGTTTATTTTAATCATTCAAGCTATGATAAGAAAATGAATGAAAACATAAATTAAAAACATGACATTAAAAAGTGAATTGACAATTACATTTAACCAATAACTAAGCAAGTGAAATCTATCTAAAACTGAAGTAAGCAAGCTATGATTAAAAAACTGGAAGAAAATTTATCCATCCATCAATCTTTGTCAAAAGAAACTCAGATTAAAACTATGCTATGTTCTAATTAAATATATGTTCTAAGCTTGACTGTAAAAATATAAAAGAAAGCACAATTCATCATCTAACTACATGCGGGGTTAGTATAGTTAGAGAGAGATTTTTTAATTGCACACAGAATTAGTAAAGAGACTTGGGGTTAGTATGGAGACTTTCAAGCCTTTTCTAATCTACAAAATTAACACATACTAACACATATCATCATCTAACCTGCAAAAGAGAAGTAAAACAGTAAGCTACAACAAACTAATTAGCACAATAAAAATATACATGTACAAAAAATAAAAAGAGAGCAATTTAAATTAGGAAATGAAAAATAAAGATGAAGACAGTTACCAGACTGCTGGTGGGCCCCCCAGCAAGTCATGGTCACTTTCTAAAAGCACGCCACGACCTCAGCAGGCCAAATTCACCATAAAAGTCCAAAAATGCAGTTTTGGCACTATTCTGGCAATGTAAAACTAGAAACAGAGAAAAATCATTTTATGGAAATTCTGATGCTTATGATACTTGGTTAACAATCTAATGAGAATCCTATTGGTATTTATAAGATTACAACCCAGGTGGTCAACCACAGGAGGGTTGAACCACCTCTAAATTCGGCAAATTACATTAAATGCATACATAACTAACAAAACAGAGGAACCCAATGATCGCCCTCTTTGGACAACTGAAATCGAGTTGTCTTGAGCTTAGTATCTGGAGGGGGCGATAACAAACAAAACTCATGTGCTCTATTTGTGCACCACTGGCTGCCAATACCATAACCGCCAACTTGTCTTGTGTTTTTGTGCAATACTGGGTGCCGGAACGAGTGTCGGATCAAGTACCGAAACAAGTGCTGGATCAAGTGTCGGAACAAGTGTCGGACCAAGAAACATGGTGTGTTTTTCCCTATAATAGTAGAAAGACATGAATTAACTCTTGGAAACCATAAAATATGATAAATTAAACTTGATTGAATCACAAAACACGAATTATATCCACCTCATGCTGATTATATCATTTTACCATAAAATTCTTCAAAAACTCCTTTGAAAGATAAAAAATGCATATATACATATGGAAAAAAGAGTATAATAACGTCATGAAGATGATCATATCTCGGGCCTAACAGGTTTTCTTCCTAGATCTCTGGCTAGACGATGTTGGGCAGGGGAGTTGTAGGTATCTTAGAAAATTTTATAGGATTTTCAGTTGTCTCTGTCTCACACATTGTTAAACTTTTGTTGTTTTTGTAAATCTGGTTTTTCCGAATAGAGTGACCATTTGTACAGGGTGATGCAGGTGGAAAATATGGAGAAATATTCTACATGAGATGGGAAGTAAATTCACAGTTGTCTACCGTCATTCTGACTTAGGGCCATTACACCTGGGCAGATCACATGAGACTCCAAATTTACTTTACATGGAATCCAATGAAGTTCTTTGTGATGTATAAAGTAGACCTTAAGTTTGGCTACACTGAACAAGTTTTAAAGTATCTAGGACTGTGGGCTATTGTTACCCTCCATGGTAACAGATTTGTATCCTAGCCTAGGATCATAATTACCCATACGATTCAAACACCAAATGACCTGATCTTGTTCATCATTCAATTTTTGAAACAACTTCTTGGATTTTGAGTGTAGCATTCCCATATTTTTCATTCTCATCTCAAAATCCAATATCCTCCCAAGAAATCCATTGTTGTTCCCTATCCATAGTTCTGATTCTCTGAGCTACTTGTCTCAAATTATGGTAGCCTCATCTTTTCAAGTCCAAAATTAGTCAGGGTGGGAACCTATATGAATTATTGTTGCCAATATAGGGATCCAAGATAATTTATAATTTGTTACCTCTATCAATTATCCATATCAACTAATTTCCTATCAAGGTAGAAGCCATACAAATTTATTTCCATATTATTGATGTGTTCTGAATATGTATGACTGGATTTCTGACCCATTCCTCCATGAATTCAGGAGTAATGTATTTATCTTTGATTACATGTGCCCAAGGTCAAGATCCTTTTATCAATATCCACACATTCTTGGCTAAAATATCCCTTGAAAAATAAATATGTTATTTAGGCCCTATCCACCTTGATAATTTTGAGAAACAAGTTTTTTCTAGGAGGCTAATACCATCCCATTTTTTACCTACCTCTCAAGACCAGATGAACCTAAAAAATAACTAACTAATTTTGTTCAAGAATCCTTTCATAATTTATGCTAGGGACATCAAATTGATGAGGATGGATTCAATTGAACCATCGACCACCTTTGGAGATCCATAAATTGAACCATGTGGATAAATAATCGACCACCTTTGGAGATCCATCAATTGAACCATGTGTTGAGTTTCTTCTTTACCTTGGCTATTATCCATTTCTAGTCACCTTATTTAAACCATTTTTCTTTCAAATGAAATCCCATGTATTTGATTCCATCCTTTATTTCCAATAACTAAAAAGGAAAGACTTGGGAGTACAAATATGTTTCATTCTCTAAAGGCCCCAATATGATATTTTTGACTTGTTAATGTTTAGTTTCATACATGTTTCATACTTTTGTGGACTCAAATTTACATATTCGTCACTGACATAAATCAACTTCGTTGTAGGATTAATAAAACCAAAATGAAATACAAAATTTCAATTTCATAATTAAGATGCTCAACCATAGAAACAAAAACTAAAAAATTGACACTTTTCATCATATTTTGATTAATTCAATTAGACTAGAGATTTTGGTTCTAAGAAAAATGGTTCTATAGGCCAGTCAGGTCTCAAGGGGCATTAAAAGAAAAACATATCATGCATGTTTCCCCACATAGGAACAATTTTGCGATGTGGATAAGTTTAATGTCGTGGCCACAGACATAGCATGCATGGATAAGTTTAAGGCCATGGCCACAGACATTTCAAATTTTCTCAGCAAAAACCAAGAAGCAAATCAGAGCTAGCGTAAGTATGATTTCTCAAAGTAAAATTAATTGGGAAAATAAGGAAATCTACCTTTCCTTCTGTCATTTCTAGGGCTAAGGTGCTCTACTTCTTTCTCCTCTTTCCGTGCCCTCTTTCTCCTCTGTTCGTGACCTCTCTCTCCTGGTTTGTCCATGCCCTAGTATTTCTCCTCTCTCTATAGCTTCTTTCTCCATCTATGGCTGGTATGTTGTGGTCACAGGGATATGACCAGTCATCTTTACTGTTGCGGGGATATGGATGTGGGGGTATGGCATACAGGGATGTAGGGGTATGGCATGTAGGGATGTGGGGGTATGGAGTGCAGGGAAGAGGGGGTATGGATCGCGCGGTCAGGATATGCATCAACAAATGGGCAATGTTTTTGTTAAAATGTTTTAGGTTTTGTTTTTCTTATTTATGTATTTATAATATATAAATTATATATTATATAATATATATATATATATATTATATATAATATATAATTTATATATTATAAATATATTATCAACATATGGGTGTGGGTTCTATGTCAAATTAGATTGCAATGTTACATATTGAGGACATCACATGGTTGAGGACTTGTTGAGGACCTAGTGGGGGGTTTATTTCCTTAATTAGCCACAATCTCAAAGGGCCAATGCCCATGAGGATTTCCCTCAAATGTACCTAGTAGCCTTCCCTCATTGAATACTTGATGGAGGGTGCTTCCCTTCTCAATAAAAGAATGCATAGTCTATCTTAGATGGAATTAAAGTGTGTTCCATAAAGATTTAGGTCCTAGTATGTTGGTGGATTTTATAACTTGTGATTTCCTCTCTACAAAAATCTCACCATGAACCCAAAACCACATTGTATAGAAGTGAATCGAGAGGTTTACTAATGCTAAGGGTTAGAACTATGCTAGTGTGGGAAGGAAGAGGATGCTTACCTAGTTGTTGTAGGGTGATTACCCAACATATTATTCCTAAAGGTTTGTGGCTGCAAGGGAGGTACATGTGGGGTCCCTATTTTCTAGCAGTGTGAATGTATAGATAAGATATAAATTGGGGAAAAGAAAAATATCTCTATTGTAGTTGCTAGATATATTAAAGCACAAAGATGTTTAAGGCCCTCAATGTGTAATCAAACACTACCATGACAATCATATGGTGGATGTGCAATGTTACATCCACTACCATAACACTACAGTCAAACACTACCATGACAATCAGAAGGTGGATGTGCAATGTTACAGAAAATGCTCATGAAATTTTTAGAGCCTCGGTACCCTAGACAACCAGCTCTTTGATATTGTAAATATTTGTGAAGAATAGGTCACAAATGAAGAAAATGTTGATCATGCAGAGCATAATGATGACATTTCCCACTGTTGTGAACTAATATCATACCAAACAATCATGGAATAACCATATAGATTTGACCAAACCCTAAATTTAGTATGAGCATCATCAGAAACCTATTGAAATGATAAGTATCTGATTGTGGATTTTGAGATTTTGGAATCTTAAAGACCTCTTAATCAGACATTTTTGTGGCAATAAGGAGTCCAAATTTATTCATTCATTTTCCAAATCGAAACTCTCGGAATGAAATTACTGATCACCATTCTTTGTTCCTTGTGAATATTGGCTCGAGGTCGAGGTCTCTATCTCCTTAGGCACATAGTGGCTCGAGGTCTCTATCTCCTTGCACTACAGTGCCTGAGGTCACTTTATCCTTACACCGCAGTGGCCAAGGTCACTTTCTCCTTGCACCGTATTAGTGAGGTGAAAATCGCAGATGATATTTAGGGGGTTGGAATGGATCTATTACTGAGATATGAAGGTCTCGAAACCCTGGATGGCTCCCAAAGCAAAGACCTTTGAAATGAAAGAAAAACAAATAAATGAATGAATAAATAATACAAAGGAAATGGGAGTGGGAAAGAGGGAAAGAGAGACAAAGTGCAGTAAATGTATATGTGCGTGTATTTTCTCCTTTTCGGCCCTTTGATTTTTATGGACGGGTATAAATTTTATACGGGGAGATTTGTTGACTCCAAAGAGTCTAGGAAATATTCTTTTAATACCTTGATGATTAATTGTACACATGTTATATGGATAGGCATTGTGGAGATAAGAATAGGGGGATTTAGGAATAGAGATTTTTCAGTGGTTTCTAAAGGGGTCCAACAAATGCATAACAAAAGAGCACATATTAAATTCCATAAGGTTCCATTCCAAAAGAGAGGATCCTAAATTCCATAATGTTACATTGTTTTTGGAGGTGATGCTCCTTGTACTAAGACACTGCATTCCCAATGGCACTTAGAGAGTGAACATTGTGTTTAGTTTGCAAAGTGGGAATAGGGTTGGGCTTGGGACTATTAATGTTAATTTGACAGTTTTGATTTAATGATCAAAGGTATTTAACTATGTTTTTTAGGAGTAAGTTAATAAGTGGATAAAAGAACTTTGTTTTCGAATGAAATACTCCCCTAAATTTGATATGAGTTCTGTCGAAATCTATAATCCTACTACCGAATTATTAATGGGAGCTTCGACCATAGAAATTTGAACCCATAATTTTTGGCAAAATCACAAGACCTTCAAAACCAAAAAAACACAAAGTGGTGGGAAATTATCATTGGCCTTGGATATAATAATCAATTTATGAATTTTCAATAATTTAGAGGGATATATATACTTATGATTTTTCTCATAATAGTCACAATGACCCTAGGTACTCTCCAAATCACCTTCTTATGAGGAATCAACAAAGTCACTCAAAAAAGAGGGTGCCACTAGAAAAATCCCTCCAATATGTCATTGTGTGTCCTAAAGAGAGAGAAATCCCAACCTATGCAAGTGTTTGTTCTTAAAAGGAAGACGATACAAAGACAAAATCTATAAAAATTGAATAAAAACATTTTTAGGTTGTCATGGACATCTATCTAAAAAGTATAAACAATTTGTAACAAGGACCTAGGTAATAGGTGTGGAAATTGATATTGATCAATCTATGGTAGTTGTGGTTATTTAATAATAAAATGCTACATAATTGTCCCTAGGGTTTTTATTCCATGAACATTGTTCATTTTACCAATTGCTTCTCTAGAAGTGGGGATACTATTTTGCACTTTTTTATCTTTCTTATAGACTTCTTGATAATGAGATTGACGACATGGTTTTGTTTTTCATTACTCTCATTCCTTATTTTTAAAATTATTTATCAATCTTCCTCTCTGGTATAATAAGACATTCTAGTGTCTTTGCTTAGTCTTTTGTTATATTTGTGTTTGAGATAAAATTGCTTGCAATTATGCTTGTAGACACTCAAAAGATGGGGTGAATGAAAAACTCCCTTTAGTATACCTGCGTGTCCTAACAAGAGTGCAAGACCAACCTATGTGAGTCTCAATGCACAAGTGTTGATGATAAAGACCCAAAATTGGTGAATGTCATATAAAAGCCTTTTTAGATTGTCACAAAAATGAATTTGAAAACTACAAAGAATTTGTGATGAAGGACTTAGGCAATATGTGCCTTGTGATTTCAATACACTAGAATTAAGGATTACTTATACATAATTTCCACTAGACAATTTAAAGTCAATATATTGAGAGTTATGGTAAAATAATGCAATCATTGATTAGAGTAGTTGTTAGGAAACATAACGAAAATTTGAGTGTGTTGAATGTAATTTAGAAAAGGAGTTTAGTGTGTGAGAGTCAATGTGTGTGCACAAATAGGAGAAAATAATAGTAGCACAATGACAACAATTTAGCACAATCCTACCTTAAAGTGGATGTTGATATGGCACAACATAAGTGAATTAGCACAATATAAGATGTGGGGATGATTATTGATGGAGTGATGACTTTCTCAATGTTAATATAATGCACAGTTAATTTTTATACATGGGTTGTTAAGCATCACCCTAATAATTCTAATCAACTTAGTTGAATGTAATCACAGACCTTGATTTCATGGAACAAAGACAAAAATCCTAGGTAATTCTAATCCTTGACATGGTCAACGTGGATCATTCCTCTATTCCTATAAATGTGTATACACAATGACCTTTAGAGGATGACAATTAAGTGAGTGTTGTTTCCCCAAGTTATCATCCTATTGCATGCTGGAATCCATTCCATTTTTTCCCCATTAGGATTAGGAGTCCATATAGTTTACATCCCAAAGAGATATGTATGCTTCCTTCTTATTTTGTTGGTTTTTTCTAAGGAATCACAAGTGATTTGTATCAAATTAGTATATTATAGGTTGTTATTCATCACATGTCATTGTCCCTTCACCTCCTCCATACCTCCTCCTTAACCATGGGTGACATAACACTATCATTCAATAGTAAAATTGTTACATTTCATTCTAAGGCATCATGTGTATTGAGGGCTTGAGCCACCGCAAAGGAAACATACAAAGAATATTTGTCTTATGAACAAGATATGGTACTATCCATTTTTAGGTTTGGCATAGATATTGTTCTTATAGACTACACTACATTGCGCCATAATATAATCCCTACACCCCTTGCAAACCATCTAACACCAGTTAAATTAGACACAATATTCTTGCGACCAATTAGCTATACTATCAACGAACTTTTTTCACAAACATTAATCCTTATAATACTCAAACCATATAACCACTTTACTCCATAACACTATAAAAATTATCATCCCTAACACCTAACCCTTAATTCTCTCCATACCTAGCCCCTATAAACATTAAGCCCTAATCCCTATAAAGCACAATTCTAAACCAATGTAACTTTTTATCTAACTTGTAACTCTTAATGATCTTAACTACCATAACCCCTAATACAACATTTTGACATGAAGAGCACTGAAAAAACATCAAATCCTACCATAACATGGCCCTACAATATCGAGAATACAAAGGTCATGGCTATGTCAATTGACATAGGTGAAAAGGAAGATGTGTCTAGTGACACCAAAATAATAGGAGAATCATTAGTAGAGAATTGTAAATTCATTGTATTAAGAAAAAATTAAGTAGAATGTGTTTGTTGACACAAAGAAAAAAGAATCTATGCCAACCAACACACACTAGAGAAATGAGGAACCAAATGCAAATAATGTTCAAACTACCACAAGAGAGAGAATTTGTGTTGATTTCCACAAAACATGGAAGGCATGATACAAATAAGAAAACTCTAGAATTCATGTCGACCTACACATTATTGAACTATGAGTTGATAGATGCTAAAAGCTATAACTAGGGCTTCAACAAGGTGATCAATGAGAAACTTGGGAAGAATTAATTCTACATATTCAGAGGGCTATCAATACCAATAATTCTACATCAATACCAAAAATTTATTGATACCATGAAACAAGGAGTATAGGTTACAAACATTATGATCTTAGACAAGGATGGAGCACAAAAATACATATGGAAATAGGAGATCGCTCTCTAACCAATATGTTATTGGATGATGGTTCCATAGTAAACAATATGATGAAGGATACATGGGGAAAGTTAGAGAAATCAAAATTGAGGCCATTAGAGTTGTTGGTTGACAATAAAATCCATCAATCGCTTCGACAAGGTGATCAATGAAAATTTCATATTGAATTCATTCAATATATTCCAAGGATCACTAGAACATTATCAATTGGATTATTAATTATTTCAATTTCATATGGAAATAGAATATCTCACTCTACCCAATTTAATAATATTAGATGGTGATTATAGAGTAATCATTATGATGGAGACAAAAATAATTAGAGAAACCAAAATTGTGACCACCAAGAAGGAGAAATAGTCATTGAGAATATTGAATAATTATTGATTTAATAAGTTGCAATAGTGAATGAGGAGTTGGCTATTTCTAGTGAATCCTCTAGAAGTAGGCAAGATGAACTATATGAATGCAAAGGGAAAGGGTAGTATAACTAGAGGATTTCTTAGAGGAAATAAATCATTTGATAGTGGATCATTGTAGAATTGGATTATCTCATGCTTGCAAATGGAAAAATTGTATATGAATCTTTCCTTAATATCCTAGAAGAGAAACAATCACTAGACAATAACATGGTTTTCTTGCAATTTTTTTACAAATCCTTTGGATCAAAATTTCCTTGGGCCAAGAATTAATGTTACCATCATAGTTAGTAGGAAACTCTAAGTTAACTAGTAGGATAGGGATGGACATACATACTATTAAAATAATTTATGTGCTCATTTTCACCATAGGGAATCAATGTTACCATCCTAGTTAGTAGGAAACCCTAAGTTGACTAGTAGGACAGGGATGGACATACATACTATTAAAATATTGTATGTGTCCTTGTTCCTATGGATGGTTTCCATGATGATATGATGATGGAATAAAGTGGGTGTGTGAGTGAAATTTGAAATGATGAATTTATGATGATGGAAGAAAGTGTGTGTGTTAGTGAAATTTGAGTCCAGAAACCCTCCCATATAGTTAAGGCATGCCAATAATATATCCATGATAAATTTCAGTGCATACAGAAACTGTTTGAAAAAATTTCAACGTTGGCCCCATTCACACGTCACTATTGTTGGTGTCTATTCCTAATACAAATTCCATTCCTTGTTCCTTGTTATGTGTTCCTCGTTCCTCGTTCCTTGACCATGGTGTAGTCCCCAAGATCCATTATTTTTGTACAAAATTACATACTAATGGCATAAAATTATCGATGAACTTTTTTCGTCGATAGTATAGCAAATTCATCACAAGATTATTTACATTCTTCTCTCTTGCGATGATATAAAATGATTCTTGGATTCATTTCATATTTGGTTTATCAACTTTAAATCTCAATTTGATACTTTGCAAGCTAGCTGGACCTTTAGTCAAATACAAATATGAAACTTGGAATCATTAACATATCTACTAGAACATATGAAAAATAGGGTTTATGGTAATTTCCATGATGAAGTGATGATGGAAGAAAGTGGGTGTGTCAGTCAAATTTGAGTCTAGAAACCCTCCCATATCGTTAAGGCATGTGAATAGTCTATCCAGGTCAAATTTCAATGCATATAGATACAATTTGAAAACATTTCGACGTTGGCCCCATTCACATGTCACTATTGCCCACCTCTAGTATCTTGATGGTGTTGATTAAGAGATCAATGAAATATAGGTATTTTTCATCACAAATATGACACAGATACATTGCATATGCATTAATGTAGAACCTGAAAGAAAAATCAAGAAAGACCGACGAAAGCCTAAAACTTGCATCAACCAAATTGGGTACTCTGAAAGAAAATTAGGGTTTATGGTTTACATGATGAATTGATGATGAAATAAAGTGGGTGTTTCACTCAAATTTGAGTCCAGAAACCCTCCCATATAGTTAAGGCATGCCAATAGTATATCCATGGAAAATTTCAGTGCATACGTAAACTGCTTGAAAAAATTTCAACGTTGGCCCCATTCGCAGGTCCCTACTATCGATGTCTAGTCCTCGTGCAATTCTCTTTCCTCATTCCTCGTTCCTTGACCATGGTGTAGTCCCCAAGATACATTATTTTTGTACAAAATTACATACTAATGGCATAAAATTATGGACGAACCTTTTTCATCGATAGTATAGAAAATTCGTCGCAAGATTATTTACATTCATCTCTCTTGCGACGATATCAAATAAGGCTTGGATTCATTTCATATTTGGTTTATCAACTTGAAATCTCAATTTGGTACTCTGCAAGCTAGCTGGACCTTCATTCAAATACGAATATGAAACCTGGAATCATTAACATATCTACTAGAACATATGAAAAATAAGGTTTATGGTAATTTCCATGATGAAGTGATGATGGAAGAAAGTGGGTGTGTCAGTCAAATTTGAGTCCAGAAACCCTCCCATATAGTTAAGGCATGCGAATAATCTATCTAGGTCAAATTTCAATGCATGCAGATATAGTTTGAAAACATTTTGACGTTGGCCCCATTCACATGTCACTGTTGCCCGCCTCTAGTATCTTGATGGTGTTGATTAAGCGATCAATAAAATAGAGGGATTTTTCATCACAACTATGATGCAGATACATTGTATATACATTTATGTGGAACCTGAAATCAAAATGAAGAAAGACGGACAAAATCCTAAAACTTGCGTCAACCAAATTGGGTACTCTGAAAGAAAATTAGGGTTTATGGTTTACATGATGAATTGATGATGGAATAAAGTGGGTGTGTCACTCAAATTTGAGTCCATAAACCCTCCCATATCGTTAAGGCATGCCAATAGTATATCCATGACAAATTTTAGTGCATACAGAAACAGTTTGAAAAAATTTGAACATTGGCCCCATTCGCAGGTCCCTGCTGTCAGTGTCTAGTCCTCGTGAAAATATTGTTCCTCGTTCCTCGTTCTGTGACGATGGTGTGGTCTCCAAGATATATTATTTTTGTACAAAATTACATACTAATGGCATAAAATTATCGACGAACGTTTTTCATCGATAGTATAACAAATTCGTCCCAACATTATTTACATTCGTCTCTCTTGCGATGATATCAAATGAGGCTTGGATTCATTTCATATTTGGTTTATCAACTTGAAATCTCAATTTGGTACTCTGTAAGCTGGTTGGACCTTCATTCAAATACAAATATGAAACTTGGAATCATTAACATATCTACTAGAACATATGAAAAATAGGGTTTATGGTAATTTCCATGATGAAGTGATGATGGAATAAAGTGGGTGTGTCAGTCAAATGTGAGTCCAGAAACCCTCCCGTATCATTAAGTCATGCGAATAGTCTATCTAGGTCAAATTTCAATGCATACAGATACAGTTTGAAAACATTTCGACGCTGGCCCCATTCACATGTCACTGTTGCCTGCCTCTAGTATCGTGATGGTGTTGATTAAGAGATCAATGAAATAGAGGGATTTTTCATCACAACTATGATGAAGATACATTGTTTATACATTAATGTAGAACCTAAAAGAAAAATCAAGAAAGACCGATGAAAGCCTAAAACTTGCGTCAACCAAATTGGGTACTCTGAAAGAAAATTAGGGTTTATGGTTTACATGATGAATTGATGATGGAAGAAAGTGGGTGTGTCACTCAAATTTGAGTCCAGAGACTATTAAATTAAATATTAGTTTATAATGGTCAATTAGAAATTAGACTTAGGCATTAATAAATTCAAAGTGACTTTAGGTTAATTTATTTTCTTTTAGGTTATATTTTCACTTTATCCCACATTCATAAAGTGGTTTGACTCTACTTGATTTTAACCTATATAAGAAAGATATTTGCTCTCTTATTTCATTGATTGAATAAAGACATATAACCTTATTCAAGTTATCTTGGTTTTTTTGTGTGCTCGATTTCTGTTACATGGTATCAAAGCAGGTTAGGGCCACAGAGTATGGGAGTGCATGAAGACCTGGGGACTGTTGCTGGCAGTGACAGATCGAGGGATCGCCAGTGTAACACACTCAAGGAGACAAAAGGGTTTCGGATCAGTCGGAACTTGGTTCATTTGATTTTTTGGTTTTAAAAGCCATATTGGTTTGTTCTTACCCAGATTGGTGCCCATCTTTGAAGATCTGGTGTTTTATTTACTGCTAATATCTTGAGTTAGCAGATTGAGGAGAAATTGGTTGATTTGGAGGTGGTTGAGGGCAGATTGCAGGTATTTTTCCATTATTTATCTACTAAGTTCAGTATTTTACGATCATCTATGGATACATTGACCAACATCATGTTCGAAGGCAACCAAAAGTTCTCTGGGAAGAACTACAATACCTGGAAGCAATGCATGTTGGCCATGTTTGCGTACCGGTGCCTGTCATATGTTGTTATGGGCACAAGTCCTCGTCCCATGGTTGTAGGTAAAGACCAGAACAAGTTTGATGGCCAAGATAGAGAGGCCATGATGCTAATCAAATTGTCCGTGACAGATGAGATGCTACCTGAGGTTCAGAATGGGAAGATTGCTACAGCGATCTGGAAACAGTTGAAAGAGACCCATGAGATTTCAGATAAGGGTCAAGCGTTCTTTTTAAATAATATGTTTTTCTCGATCAATATGAGTGAGGGTGCCTCTCTCCAAGATCACTTACTCAAGATCAAGGAAATTCGGGAGCAGTTGGAGGCCATTGGTCGGAAGATGGTAGAAGAGGACATGGTGGTGATCACACTGAACAGCTTGCCAAGGTCCTACGAGAACTTAATTGAGACCTTGAACATCACAGCTACAGACATTGACCTGAATTTTGGAGAGCTATCCAATAAGCTCTTGCAGCAGGACAGGTGGAAGAAGCAGTTTGGGAGCAACAGTGAGACAAAGGGTTCAGAGCAGACCTTTGCAACCAAAGCTAAAGGCAAAGGAAAATGGACAAGGAAACCTAGTCCAGGAAATGATGAGGATGCCACTAAAATCTTGAAGACCATCACTTCTCATTACTGTGGAAAGACTGTCCATATGAAGAAGCACTACAGAAAGCAGTTGGCATATCAGAAGCATAACCATGGAGGGTCTCAGCAGAAGGCCCATGTCGCAGAGCACATGAAGGAGAAGGATGTAACCTTCTATGCATTTATGGCCTTTACACAAGCAAATCATTCCAAGTCATCTTCTTGGTTTGTTGATTCAAGAACATCCAGACATTTCACCAATTAGAAAGATTGGTTCACAGTGTTTACACCTAGTCCATCCAAAGACTCGGTGATCTTCAGTGGAGGTGAGGAGTATAATATAGTCGGCAAGGGGAATGTTCAGATTTTCTTCGGAGGAAAGATGCTTATGTTTATCAACGTCCACTATGTGTCAGGTATGGATATTAATATGCTCTCAGTTAGTCAGATTATGAGGCACTCTCCTCACTTGGATGTCAACTTTAGCAATCACAAGTTCTATGTCATTGACAAGAATACCAAGAAGATCGTTTCTCTTAGTGTGGAGGACCATGGTATTCTCATATTGGTGGATATTGGGTAGGGCAGAGAGCATGCATTGGCAGCGAAGAGTGCATCATACATTTTCACACTATGGAATCAAAGGTATGGGAACCTCAATTTTAACTACCTCTCTCAGTTGGCATGAGAGAAACTAGTAGATGGACTTCCAGACATTCAGCAGAAGATTCAGGGAGTTTGTGGAGATTTCCAGGAAGGGAGGCAACATCGAGCGCCATTTGATGAAGGACGAGCTTGGAGAGTGCAGAGTGTCCTTTAGCTGGTTCATGCAGACATATGTGGACCAATGAACATGACATCAATCACCAGTGCCAGGTATTTCCTTCTGTTTGTTGATGATTTCAGTAGGAAAATGTGGTGTATTTTTTGAAGTTGAAGTCTGACGTGTTTAAATAATTTCAAAACTTTAAAGCATTAGTCAAGAATGAGTCAAGTTGTCATATTACCTCTCTTAAATCTGATAATGGTGGAGAATTTTGCTCCAAAGAATTCAATAATTTTTGTGCTAAACATGGGATCAAGAGACAATACACCACACCCTATACTCCACAACAGAATGGGGTGGTTGAAAGGTGAAACCACACTATCACAGAGATGTCCAGATGTATGTTGTAGAACATGTGTGTTCCTAATAGGTTTTGGGCAGAGGCAACATTCACAACAATGTGCTTGCTGAATAGATCTCCCACAATGGCGGTAAAGAAGAAGACTCTAGAGGAAGCATGGTCTGGAAGAAATCCCAAAGTAAGTCACTTGAAGGTCTTTGGTTCTACTACTTACACTTGGATTCCAGCTGTGAAACGAACCAAGTTAGATCTGAAGAGTAAGAAGATGATGCTTACAGGGTACAACGACAGCCATAAAGCTTATAGATTAGTTGATGTTGAAACTGATAAGGTGAGATTTAGCAGAGATGCTGTTGTTGATGAGGAGGTTGGACTCTTCCATACTCCTCCCACATTGAAAGTTACTGAGCAGCCAAAAGTCATTGAAGATTCAGGTATCAAGCTTTCGATAGCTCCACCTGAAGGGGGGAAATATTCTAAGCATGATGATGAGGAGTCAGAACAGGATGAGTCTCATAGGTGAGTCAGATCAGTAAATTTTGAAGCAGGAAGCCCAAGTCATGGTGGCAATACTGACTTGGCAGCCATGGATTCCAAAAGACCCAAGTGGTGGCACAACACCATTGGAGATGTTTGGATAGGAGAGATGATCGAGGGAAGATCATCATGAGGTAAGAGTAAACAACAGACTGACATAGTCAAATTTTCTCTTATGGCCAATATTCAGGAGATCTATGAGCCTCAGGTATTCAAGGAAGAAAAAGGAAGACCTAAATGGGAAAAGGACATGGAGGCCAAAAATTAAAGTTTGATGAAAAATAACAGTTGGGATCTCACAACACTTACATCAGGGAAGAAACCCATTGGCTGTAAATGGGTGTACAAGGTCAAGTACAAGGCATATGGTACACTTGACAAGTACAAAGCATGGTTAGTTGCAAAAGGATTCTCTCAGCGAGAAGGCATTGACTATGAGGAGACTTTTTCTCCTACAACAAAGATGATCACTATTTGTCTTGTTCTAGCCATGGCAGCACAACAAGGCTGGAATGCCCACTAGATGGACGTGAAAAGTGCCTTCCTCAATGGAGATTTTAAGGAAGTGGTATACATGTGCCAACTAGAGGGGTTTTAGGTTTCAAGGAAGGAGCATCTAGTTTGCAGACTAAAGAAGGCTCTATATGGTCTGAAACAGGCACCGAGGGTGTGGTACGTCAAGATTGACAGGTATTTGGTTCAGCAAGGGTTCCAGCAGAGTCCTTCAGATTCCAACTTATATGTCAAAAGAGTTGGTAATGAGATCATTCTTCTGGTTGTTTGTGGATGATATCATTATTACAGGTAGTGAGGAAGATGCAATTACATGGATCAAATCCAACATGAGAAGATCATTTGACATGACAGATCTAGGCCTCCTACACTATTGTCTGGGTGTAGAAGTTTGGAAAATAGGGAGCAACATTTTTGTCTCACAAGCAAAGTATGTCAGGAGTTTGCTGGATAAGTTCAGGATGGAGGATTGAAAAATCTCCTCTACACCTATGGAGAAAGCGCTGAAAATTTTAGCCAAGACTGACTCAAAGGCAGTTAGTGAGTCACTATACAGACAACTAGTGGGCAGCTTGATATATCTTACAACCACTAGACCTGATCTGAGTTTCACTGTGAGCTTCATTTCCATATTTATGACAATGCCAAAAGTAGAGCACTAGACATCAGCGAAGCGAGTGCTGAGATATGTGAAAGGGACACTTGACTTTGGTATTTTGTACAGTAGGAGCAAAGACCCGAGGTTGTGTGGGTATATAGATTCAGATTGGGTAGGTTCTGTTGATGATAGAAAATCCACTTCTGGATATGTCTTCAGCCTTGGCACGGGTGCAGTCACATGGACCAACATGAAACAGTATGCAGTCACCCTTTCATCGACAGAAGGAAAGTATCGAGGAGCATTAAAAGGTGCATGCAAGGTAGTTTGGCTCAGGAGGATGTTATCAGATATGCAGATGCAACAGAGAGAGCCTACACCCTTGTTCTGTGACAATCAAGGGGTAATGAAACTTGCCAAGAATCCAGTCTTCCACGAGCGTACCAAACATGTTGATACACAGTGTCACTTCATCAGACAACTTGTAGAATATGGAACTATTGAGCTGCAGTATTGTCCTATAGAGGATCAAATTGTAGACATTTTCACCAAGTCTTTGGGTTCCGAAAAGCATGTAAAATTTCGAAAGAAACATGGTGTAGTGAGTAAATTGAACATTAAGGGAGGGTGTTAAATTAAATATTAGTTTATAATGGTCAATTAGAGATTAGATTTAGGCATTAATAAAGTCAAAGTGACTTTAGGTTAATTTATTTTCTTTTAGGTCAGATATTTTCTTTTAGGTTATATTTTCACTTTATCCCACATTCATAAAGTGGTTTGAGTCTACTTGATTGTAAACTATATAAGAAAACTATTTGCTCTCTTATTTCATTGATTGAATAAATACATATAACCTTATTCAAGTTATCTTGGTTTTTGTGTGTGCTCGATTTCCATTACAGAAACCCTCCCATATAATTAAGGCATGCCAATAGTATATCCATGACAAATTTCAGTGCATACATAAACTGTTTGAAAACATTTCAATGTTGGCCCCATTCGTAGGTCCCTATTGTCGGTGTCTAGTCCTCGTGCAATTATCGTTCCTCATTCCTCATTCCTTGACCATGGTGTAGTCCCCAAGATCCATTATTTTTGTACAAAATTACATACTAATGGCATAAAATTATAGACGAACTTTTTTTGTCGATAATATAGCAAATTCGTCACAAGATTATTTACGTTCGTCTCTCTTGCGACGATATCAAATGATGCTTGGATTCATTTCATATTTGGTTTATCAACTGGAAATATCAATTTGATACTTTGTAAGCTAGTTGGACCTTTTGTCAAATACAAATATGAAACTTGGAATCATTAACATATCTACTAGAACCATTAGGATGGGGTGACATCTGGCGAAAGGAGGGAGATAGGTGGCAAACATCGCTAGTGGGGGGATTTAATACCCCAAGATGCCACCCCCGACGCTATTAATTCCCCATGGTGTTCAACATAAGGGAGATTAATTTAGTGCACCTGGAGGAGCTCACGGATGAGAGTTCCAGCTAGGTCACTGGTACTAGAAAATTGAACTAGTCTCGTCATCCTTCAATGGCTTCCATGGCTCCCAGCGACATTATAACTGACCCTCCTGGCCAAGGCACACACTTCTACTCGTCATTTGCAAGATTCCTTTTTTGCACAATGCTTCTCAGCCCTCCTAGCCTCTTTACTTGCCTCCAGCGTGTCCTCTGTATCTTTCTCTACCATAGTCACCCTCCCTCCCTGGTTCTCATCATGCCTCGAGACTGTGGCAAGCCCAGGCATTCCTCTAAGAACAAGAATGCTTACACCCAAGACAATGGTCTCACTGCCTCTCAGCGAGCCTTGATTTCTCATTTCAACTGATCCCACAAACCTTCAAGCAACATATAGTCCACTCTGTGCATGCCCAAAGAGGATAACTTGCCTCCCTTACCCTAGAATCAAGCTCAGTCTCCCCTTTGTATCCCCAATATGGAGACCCAGTCCCCCACTGAGCATTCTTCTCCGCCTCATACCCAATATCAGAGTCCCCTTTGTTACACCTCAATATTGCTCACTTTGATAAGTGTCACATGTTCCTCACAACTGTCGCAAGTGTCGCATGTTGTTCACAAGTGTCGCAAATGTCAAACAAATCATATTGCCATGATGACGACACTAAGGAGACACTCAGAATACCTCAGACACCTGATTTGGAGGAAAAAGGATGGTTAACTGAAGTCAAGAAACTCTTGCCACCTGAAAGGAACTCTTAAACTAGGGTTTTAAGGGAGAGCGCTCCCCTACAGCAGCCTTAGGAGCGCTGGCGCTCCCCTACAATGTGTTAGGGAGCGTTATAACACCAAATCACCCCTCTGAAGGAACGCTACACATCTTTGAAGCACTGACGCTCCCCTTGATCCTACTAGGGAGCGTTATAGCGCCCTGATGCCCCTTTTGAGGGAGCGTTGTCTAATCTAGGGCAGTGGTTGATCTGTTGAGGAGAATAAGAGGAGGATCTTTCAAGTTTGGAAGGCAGTTGCATTTGAATTCCTGGTTCAATCAGAAGATCCTTGATCTAAGCAGGGAATTCCTCAACCTACCCTAAAGATACCTCAAGAGGTTAAGCCTCTCTTAACCTATATAAGTAGGCTCTATGATGGTGAAAAGAGGGAAGAATTGCAAGCATGAAACCTATGATCTCATAGGAAACACAAATTGAACTGAAGGGGAGTAATCAACGAAGCTGCTATCATCTAGGTCATGGATATTTTGAGCAAGGTTTAGGCAAAGGGGACTTGACGAAGTTGTCACACTCGCATCTATGATTGTAAGTTATTGTTGTCATTGTTCTCATTAGTATGATACACTTGGCCTGTTTCTTTCTAGTTTGTGTCTGATCTTACATGAACTTATCGTTGATAGATAAATCTGTTTTCAAGCTAATATCAATAGAATAGGAAGTGGTCGTACTATTGTTTGTCTACAGGGCTCATCGAGGAGCGAAAGATTGGAGCTCAACTCGGAGCGTGCAGGGACAAATGTCGATGAAAAGGTACTTTTGTTCTCCTTCCTCCTCATGCATTAGTTTGTATAGAATTGAAAGGAAGTTAGTGTCCACGTTGAGCACTTTCTGTCTTAGAGTTAAGAGTCTAGCACTTTGAGGCAATCTACCTGTCCGCAGGGAGATTTTCCTTCAACAGAAACTGGCGACTCCGCTAGGGATCGAACTCGAATCGAAACTTTTTTTTGTTTTGATTTCTCCTCATAGACCTTGTCTCACACCTTGATTGTTCTCAGACCTGGTTCACCCCTTTTTGATTGATTTCATGAGCTTATTGACTCCCTACCCCATCACACTCAGCTTGATTGACAAGACTAGACTACAATTTTTGAATTTTTTGACATTTTAAGAGATTTTTGAACCTGGCGCCCCTGTGGATGTGTTAACAGAGCGCCAGCTCTCCCTGACTGCTTTGCACAGAGCGTTATAATGCTTGGTGTCCTTTACACCAGAGTGCCAACACTCTTTTGGCCAAAAAACTTTCCAGAATTTCTCTTTTCAGTGTTTTACCTCTGTGTTTCACTTGTTGAGCCTCCCTGTGAGTCAATGCTTCTTCCTTTTCAACTTTGACATCCTTTCTTATGAGGAACAAACACCTTGTTGTTTATATTTTGTAGCCTTATTCACTATTGTTTTTGAGTTTTTCTGTTGTTTGGAGTTTGAAACCAATGCACTGTCTTTCTCTCCTTTTTGACTGAGAGAGAAACTCTGGTGAAGGAAATCAAAAGCCTACGAATCTTTTCATTTGGTTCTAGTTAAGGTCATTGTTCTTTGACATTTCTTTTGGTGTGAAGTTCTTGATTTTTCTTTGATTTTTTCTTTTCCTTCGCTTCTTGTTTTGATCACAACGAGAGGGTGTATTTCTTGTACGAAACCTGCTTGTGTTGGTCTGATTTTCATTGATCCAAAAAGATAATTAGCAAGACGAGCGTTGTTTTGAATTAATCATTATTCACATGCAAACAATAAAGAGACTATTTTTTTTTTATCTTCATGACTGATTTTGCATATTAGAAGGTATTTCCAAAACGTTTTAGCACCACATCGGATTTGATTGAAGAAAATTTGTTTGAGGACATTCCTTATTAGTGCTGGTTAGTGAAAAGAACTCTCTCTCTCTCCCATAAATTGATGTTCATCGAAAAGAAATGAATGATTATCATCTTTAATGCATTTTTTGGAGACTAAGTCATAATTCCATCTGTTTCACTTCCATGCACCCCTTTTGAGTAAAGAACAGCTATAAAATGAACGCTAATTAAAAATTATCTAGAACATTTTCTTTTCTAGGATCCTCCACCAATAGTATACTAGGCTTAGTACTTTGGATTAGGCTGTGAGCATAACTCTCCAAAGTTTTCAAAACAAACATTAGCATCCTGAGCTAGGGAGAGTCAAATCCAATTGTCGTATAAGTCTACCTGGGATCCCCCTCTCACACAGGGGTTACGCACGAGGTCGCATTCGGGAGAGATATAGAGATTATCCCTCCGTGGTTTGACTGATTATAGTGGTCATATCGTATTATGGGGATCACTTAAAGGTAAATCCACAATTACTGAGTGGAAGACTTTCAAGTTGATTTCAGGCTAGATACCCTGCCTGTATGTTCAGATCGGACTGTCGACTGTACCCGCCTAGTGGCTGACAACGAATTGGTAACCTTAGTGGCCATAATCTTTAGGGTCTTACACAAGGTGACAGTGAAGGGAAGTCTCACTGTACCTGGAGCAGACATTGGTCAAACTCACTCGGGCTCCTTGGAGGGTAAATCCACAATTACTGCATGGAAGCTTGCACCAGGGTGAAAGTCCGTTAAGCAGGTTGCCATTGTAACTGTTCCACCATATCCCCGACCCTTCTTGACTTGATCACGTGACATTGGATTTCATCACCAACTAGTAAAATCATCGAGAGAAGGTCCTGTTTGCTTGGTTGTGATTCTTAGATTCTATTAGTGTATGTTGTTTCTTTTCAATAGTTGGCTAGAGATCTTTTTCGCCGACTCTTTTTCGCCAACATCAACCCTCCATGCCATTTGCGGAGGCTACAGGGACTTCCTCCAGAAAATATGGAAGGGAACACCCCTTTACCCCCTCATTCTATGGAGGAATCTCCTCAACAGAGCGAGGTTCAAGACACTACAACTTCCCAACAAGAAGTTCCCACTCCTTTAGAGAATTTTCGAATTGTTTCAGAGTCTCCGGAAGCTTTCCGCATTCCGGAGGGATATGAGCGACGTGTTCTCCAACTGAATTCAGTCGACGAATTTGTCGTCGCCAATCCTTCTGAGATTCCACTGGGTCTCATTCAAACCCTTTAGCCGACGACCCCTTTTGGACCACAGACATTGTTCGAAGTCCACCGCGCATGGTGCGGGATCTTTATGGAGCATGGATAGATGTCGACGCGCCTATTACCTACACCGTACCCTTAAACCATTTTACTGGTACCACCATTTTTACAGCCACACCATCTGTTGGTCCGAACACATCATCCATTGGCCCAAGGTCTACTTTTCCTCTCCAAATGGCCCATTCTACAATGGTCCCTCACATTCTGACTATTCCTGCTGGTAATGCGGTGGTTAGCCAAGCTGCAATTGGCACACCAGTAACACCAAGACCTACATCATCACTCCCTTTTGGGTATAGAGCACTAAATTTTTCCACTACCACTACTACCCAAGTTATGCCGGGAAGTTCCATACCTATTCAACAACCCGGAGGGACCATTCTTGGTGGTCTTAATCCATTGAGTGGTACCGATCAGTCATTTACGTCTGGTTCTCAAATTCCGGGAACTCTACCTCAAGCTGGGGGGCATCCTCCCACCGGAGGACAAATTCCATTTGGAGGGAACCCTCATGCTGGGGGGTAGCCTCAATCCGGAGCCTACCATCAACCGTATGGACAAAATGTGTCTGCCACACCTAATCCATGGAATATCCCTTTTCCAGGAAACCCATAGTTCTTGGCAGGACACAATTCTCAAGCCCCACAACAACCCCTTTATGGACAAACACCAAATCCAGCTTATAATCCTCAAAACCCATCCTGTTATCCTCCGCTCGCACATGTTTCTCAAAACACCTCAAATCCTGTGTACCCTGGTCAACACCAACCTTACACAAGAGGGCCCACTAGTTACAATTATCCGCATAACCCAGTGTATGGCCCTATTGGTGTCCCTATGCCACACCAGTATTACCCACAGGTTAATCGGCAACTACCTTTCCTAGAAACCCTGGACCTTCCAGACTTGTCTCGGTTAACGAATGATCCTATTTTTCATTCTCTAGTTTGGCCAGCTATCCCAGCTAAACTTCCTTCCGATATTCCAAAATTTGATGAAAAGTCTGGAGAAGACCCAAACAACCACGTGATGACTTTCCATTTGTGGTGTTCATCCAACTCCCTCATGGACGATTCTATACGTTTTCATCTTTTACAACGAACGCTTACGGGTTCTGCAGCAAAGTGGTATATTGAACTCCCACGCACTTCTTTTCACGATTTCAACTCCCTCGCCATGTCCTTCCTCACACACTTCCAACTACCCATTCGATACGAGATGGGTACTGAACTATTGACCTCCCTCCATCAGACAACCTTCGTACATATCTCCGATCATATTCATGAATGGAGATGACGACGAAGGCTAATCAAAGCGGTCATTCCTGCCAATTATTAGCGGAATGGTTCACTAAATCATTGTTACCCCAAATCGCTCATGATGTTGCCATGGGTGGTGTAGTCACCGAGGAAGAAGCTATTGCTCGAGCTCAATACATAGACTTGGTTTATTCGTATTCTGGTACTCTGTACGAGTTGATATCGAATGCTACCCGTGCCACTAATGATCCATCCAAACCATCGTCTACCTCGCACGCGGATGGGGTCATTGGCTCCGTCAAAACCCAGTCTCCTTCCTAGTCGACTAGAACAACCCAACGGTTCGCTCTGATGTCTGCTCCCAGTCCGACTGCATCCTCTTCTACTACCCCTCAAACTCAGGTCTCTGAGGTGAATGTGGTCCAATCGACCCCTTCAAAACAACCTAGGGGCAAGAAGAAAGCAAGAAATAAACCCAAGAAAAACAACAAAAATGAACAACCAAAAAAATAAACCTCAAACCCCTGCTCTCGGAAAACAACCACAATGAAAACTGAAATTCCCATGTCTCATTTGTGGTGATGATCACTACACCTGAGACTATCCACATCGCGATGAAGTGGCCAAGATTTTCAAGGGAAATTCACAACCCGCTGTGCTTACTCAGCCTTTTCCACAGCAGCAATCTTTGGTTGCTCAAACCCCCACTACAAGGTGCAGTTCCAACCAATCCCATGATGAGGTCTCGACAAGTGCCCACATTTACATGTTTAACGAGATCAATTTTTCCACTCACACTGTGACATATGACACGCCAGTTAAACCTGATAAGTCGAAGACTACTAATGGTTCCATACCGGACCCATTACCATCTTTCGTTAGTCCTCTGTCTGCTAGCCCTCCATCTGGGCCACTTCAGATTGATAAACCTTCATTTGACTCCATCTTACGCCCTCCTAAGAGCACTATCCAAAAATCTACCTTCAATCCTAGTTCACGGGCTGCCCAAAACTACAACATTGTTGAAGATTTGGCTCAAGCACCATGTGCTATGTCTGCTTTGGAAGTTCTACAACACTGTCCCAGCCAACGTAGAACACTCTTAGCTACCATCGACACTTTCGATCCTGAGTCATCTAATAACATCACGTTTAATCTGGATGATCATCAACCATGACTCTCCCACCAACTAGCTTTTCAGATCAATGTCGTTGTTCACAATCAACAAATCCACTGAACTATCTTGGATGACGGAGCCTCTACTTGTGTCATGTCTTTAGCTTGTTGGAAAGGATTAAAATCACCTGCCCTTAAAAAATCCCCTACAATGTTACGCGCTTTCAATGGGTGAGGTTTTCATCCACATGGACTTTTACAATCCTTAGCCATTCAGTTGGGCGGAAAAACTGTTATCGTTGATGTCGAGGTGGTCGATGCCCCCCTCGATTACAACCTACTACTTGGAAGAAGTTGGTTCTACGCTATGACTATCGTCACCTCATTGGTGTTTCGATGTTTACAATTCCCCCATCAAGGCAAAATTGTCACTATCGATCCACTCGATTTCTGTACACCTGATGCTTGCGTCCCTGTCACCAACAACATTCCTTTTTTGGGAGACCACTCAGTTACGTATGAAAGCATTGGTGTTGGCTTGTTGAAATATTCTAGCCTTATGGGTACTTTCCCTACACCACTTCCACCCACCGTGCATCATATTGCCACTGCCAATATGATCTCGACTATGCCTTATCAATCCTTGGAATCATCTGACCCTTGGATTGTACCTAGTCCTCTGGAATTTGATGTGCTTGGTGACACTATGCCACTTAGCCCAGCCAAGGCCGCATACGTAGCTATTCAATCTGCCTCTCCCTCTTCGGAAAACCGACATTTCTTGGCACCCAATGCCTACTCGATGCCTTCATGGTTGGATTCCCTATCATCTGCAATCAATTACATTTCCCAAATTTTCCCTTCTGACGAATCTATTATGGAAATGCTTAGCATTGATGACGTACCTTGGGATGATAACCATCATCGATCCTCTTTTCTCCCGCCTTTGGAAGAAATTCACCAAGACATATACTCTGTCTTCCTGCCCGATGTTACCAATGCTCCGCAATCTCCCATCCTCACACAAGATACTCTTTCTGAGGGGAATATGGGTAACATATCTACTATGACTGTTATCGATATTTTGATCAAAGAAGGTGTTGTGGAGAACATTAACCTTGGTGCTAATTGCACACCCACATAAGTGGTCTCTTACGCCTCTCTGTTTAAAGAATTTCGCGATGTCTTCTCTTGGAGCTACGAGGAAATGCCAGGGATCGACCCTTCGATCGTCGTGCACGAAATCAAGACTTACCATGGCACGAAACCTATTCGACAAAAACTACGCCCTATTCATCCCAAGAAAATCGCTGCTATAAAGGTAGAAGTTGAGAAACTTCTAAAATCTGGCTTCATCTATCCTGTCCCCTTGACAGAATGGGTCTCCAACCTTGTTCCGGTTGCCAAAAAACAAGGAACCATCCGTGTTTGTGTTGACTATCGGGATCTCAATAAAGCTTGTCCAAAGGACAACTACCCTATGCCCTTCATCGACCAAATCATTGAAAATTGCGTTGGGAGTGTAATCTTCTCTTTCATGGATGGCTTCTCTGGGTATAACCAGATTGAAATCTTACCTGCTGATCAACATAAGACAGCCTTTATCTACCCATGGGGAAGTTTCACCTATCGAAAGATACCTTTTGGTCTCAAAAATGCTGGTGCTACTTTCCAACGGGCCATGTCGTACACTTTCCACGATATCAAGCATATCGTAGAACCCTACCTCGACGACTTACCTGCCCACTCATCCAATCGATCCGATCATGTTGATCACTTACGAGCTATTTTTCTCCGATGTCGGTTCTATCGTATCTGCTTGAACCCGCATAAATGCATTTTTGTCATCGAATCCGGTCGAATCCTCAGTTTTATTGTCTCTAAAGATGGGATTAGGGTGGATCCTTTAAATATTAAGGCCATTCTAGCCTTACCCCCACCTACCAATTTAACCCAACTCCAAATTTTGCAAGGCAAAGCAAGCTTCCTACGTCGTTTCATTTGTAACTACGCTGAGATAACTAAAGGATTCATGCGGTTGCTGCAGAAAAACACCCCTTTCATTTGGGATGACATCGCTCCATGGTCATTTGACGCTCTCAAGCATGCCCTGACCCACACACCTCTGTTACATCCTCCGGAATACACAAAGGACTACATCCTTTACTTAGCCGCCTCCACTTCCACTATTGCGATGGTGTTATTTCAGGAGGACCCCAACAGTGAGGAACATGTGATCTATTACCTGAGCAAGAGTCTATCTAGACCCGAGCTTCGATATTCACATGTAGAGAAACTGGCTCTGGCAGCCATCATCGTTGTCTAGAGATTCCGCCATTACATATTACTATGCACCACCACAGTGATTGCGGACTCAAACCCCATGTACCACGTCTTAACACATCAAGTGCTTGGGGGAAAATATTCTAAATGGATCGTCATCCTTCAGGAATTCAATATTGAATTTACAAAGTCCAAAGCCAAAAAGTCCCTCGTGTTTGCGGAGCTTATTTGCGATCTCCCTCGGGCTGATGAAGACATCGAACCTAGAGATTCTCTCCCTGATGAAACTCTTTTCCTCATCAGGACCTCGGATCCCTGGTACAGAGACATCCTCGTTTACCTCCAAACCCAATGCTTTCAGCCTAACACTTCCCACGAAGAGCGTTGACGTATTCGCCACCATTCTCGTCATTATCTTATTGTCGGTGAAACCTTGTATCACCATGGTATTGACACCATCCTTCGACGATGTCTGATTCATGCAGAGGCCAAACGTGTTCTGAACGATTGTCACCTTGGCACCTATGGAGGTCACCTTTCTGGGATGGACACAGCCCAAAAAATCCTACGTGCTGGCTATTTTTGGCCCTCGATTTTCAAAGATTGTTTCGAGGCAGTCAAAAAGTGCCCACCCTACCAAGTTTTTAACAACAAGGCACGAACCCACCCTATTACGCTACACCCCATTATCGCTATCGGCCCCTTTGCCAAGTGGGGTATCGATTTCATGCAATGTAAGCCTACCTCAGATGGGGGGCACGGTTATATAATCGTCGTTGTCGACTACTTTACCAAATGGGATGAGGCTATGCCTATCTTTCTGAACGATGGTCGTACCGCAGCTCTGTTTCTTTTTAACCACATCATAACTCATTTTGGTGTACCACGTGCCATTGTCACTGATCATGGTGCACACTTCAAGAACTAGATGATGAGTGAATTACATGCCAAGTTGGGTTTTCGCCATGAAAACTTATCCCCATACTATCCTCAGGCCAATGGACAAGTTGAGGCTATCAACAAAGTTCTAAAAACCATGATTCAATGCATGGTAGGGGAAAACAAGACATCCTGGCATCTACAACTTTTCTCCTCTCTCTGGGCTTACCATACTACCGTAAAATCCACAACTGGATTTACTCCTTTCCAGTTGGTGTATGGCATCGAAGTTGTTCTACCAATCAAGTGTGAGATTCCATCTCTGAAACTTAAAGTAGAACTCCTACCCCATACTTCTGCTGAAGAATAACATTTCTTATATCTATCCAAGCTGGATGAAACACGTCGTGATGTCGCTCTTGTTAACAAGGCACATCAGAAACAGATTAAAAATCAATACGACAAATCCGTCCATCCTCGGACTTTTGCAGAAGGAGACTTAGTCCTTGTCTATGACCAAGCTCTTGAAAAATTGGGGACAGGTAAGTTAGAACCTTTGTGGCATGGCCCTTACATCATGAAACGTGTTCTACACAGAGGCGCCTATGAGTTAGTAGATTATGATGGAATTTCCCTAAAAGAGCCCTAGAACGGGCTTGACCTTAAAAAGCACTATGCCTAGATCACCTAGCATGTGTACTTTGTACATTATTTTATTTTAGTTTGGTGTGTCTATTTCTTTTGCATGCTCGAGTCTTTACCTTTGCCACTCATAACTGTGCCTTGTGTTTTCATGCGCATATGACATCTTCCTTATCTTTTTTGGGTTTGTGGATGGCACTAGTCGACATACCCGGAACATTTCTTTGGCAGCATGGGTCATTTACCAATTTGACGAGGTGGTGAGTTCAAGAGGTATTTGCTTAGGACCAACAACTAATAACATGGCAGAATATCATGCTGTCATCAGACTTTTGACCCAAGCCTCCTCCCTAGGTATATCTCCTATCATTGTTTACTTAGACTCCCAACTCGTGGTCTATCAACTCAATCAAATCTATGCTATCCGTAATCCTATCCTACTACGTCTCCATCTACAAGTTCGTCGTCTTGAACGAATGTTTGATTACATTGAATATAGACACATTCCAAGAGAATTCAATAGTGTTTCAGAATCGTTAGCCAATTACATCATGGATCGGTATCTCGCCCATATATAAGATTTAAGGAAAGCAAAATTGTACATCACATGTAAATTAAAACACATCACATTAAAGGCATCATCATGTACAAATCATTTGGCACTGTAAAAACTTGGAACTGTATATATATACATAGCGTGACTGAAATGTTTTGATTACATCAAAAAGTATGTAGAAGAGAAAAATGTTGGGTCTTTACACCCATACAACATCGCCTGACAAGGCATACAAAAATACAATCACCAGAGAGACTCTAATCTCCCTGCACTACATTGTGTTGAGAGTAACATATCACTGCATGCACTACGCGTCTCAGTAGAGAATTGATATTCTCTGGCACTCCCACAGTGTGCCTCTATAGATGTAAAGGCACTTCTCCCCTTCGTAGAGGAGGAATTCCCATCGTGAGGCCTTGGAGGTTTCTTTCAACCTCCCGGAGACCTATCACTGGTGCTCTCGGATCTGCTTCTACTGGAGCACCCACACGACGTCCTGTTATTGGTATCTCAACCGGGTGCATTGCTCCCTTGTCTGCATGTTGAAAACATTACATCTTTTAAAAACTCTTCTACACACCCTAAAAAAAAATAATATATACATAAAAAACTTAAAAACAAAAACTAGACAAGGTGTTTCTCAGTCTCTTACCTGATGCATCCCAATCTTCCCCCATGGGTAGAATCAAATCCATGCTCCCGTGGAAATCCACCTCAGCATATGGGAATTATTCTATCCAGAGATACTACCATCTCAACCAAGCAAAGAAATCACCGGTAAAACGGAAATTTGACTCTGCTACTAGCCTCGGAGACAGACTAGTCCACCTCTCCATTCGTGGTTCATCCACTGGTTGCACTGCCAGTGCTATCTGAGGCTGCATCTAGGGAATGCGCTCTAAGAAAAATGATACCAAAAAAGAGTCGTATCCGAACTGTTTCTGTCCCATCCTACAACGCGAAACCTGTTCCTTCACGTTCTGAAGGAACCCTGTGCTCTAGTTAAATAGTGTTGTTTCCAAACACTGTACGCCATAAGCCACCTATGATCTCGACGCTAGATGTGTGCTAGTACTTCCTGTCACACTCATGATGGAAAACAAAATGGACCAGAGGGGTAACTCCCGGATATCCTTGATAGGGATTCTACCCCCCACCAGTATTGCTCCTGGGATACAATGACGTGCCAGATACACGCCCACTTGCTCGGGAAGCGCCTTCTGTCCAGAAAAGGATATGGGAACCCCTCTTTTCGAGAGTCTAGTCTAGAAATATACGTCTTCCAACTCAATGGTTAGAAGCTGTGTTCTAATCCGGAACCCTTGCTCCGCGACATCCCATAAGCTGATCATGTGCTCAAGCAATAAAATCTCCTTCTTCATTTTTTGCAATTTGAAAAATTTCAGTAAGCCACAAGATCTCAGCGCGGCCCGCATGCGAGGACTCCGCAAGGCAGCCAAGTCATCAATCTCATGCTCTCGTTCTTTCCACTCAATCATGGTCATTGAAATTACCCTACAAACAAAAAAACAAAGAATTTCATTATTCAATGTTTTTGGCAATTTCGGTAAATTCTTAAACAATTAAAAAACTTGAAATCCCATGCCCACATTGTTCAAAAAGACCACGCCCTCTTTTATAATAATCACGCCCTCTCTTTACCATTCAATAATCATCAAGCAACAATGAAACATTTTTAATTAAGATGATGTCCATAATGGCTGCGTGGGTGGATTTTTTGAGTTTTCTATGACCTCTTTAACAAAAACGACCCATCCACCCAAGTGTCAAGGTGTTGGCATATTGGCTATCACTTTCTAAAATGTTTTTGCACAAAGAATGTCTTACTCCTATCGTTTTTAATAGAGGCAGATTTGATCTTTTTTGGGGCAACTTAGGGCTTCATTTTTTAAATTAAATGCTGCTATGGAAATGAATATTAAACCATGTAATTGAAATAAGGAGAGATGAAGATCTACCTGGTCCAAACGGCAAGAGAAACGGTCAACCGTATCTCCGGTATCAAGCAAAACAAGATCCACCTCCAAAGTGAGAATCTCCACTGCTACAACTCCTTCTGCAAAATGAAATGTTTTGATGTCGCAGGTTTCCTAATAGTTCTGATCATTTGTTTACCTCGTCACATCCATGAGCATAGTCTTAGTTCATTTTCAAGCTTGAAAATATGAGAACGCATCAGATAGACTTTTATCTCTTTTTCAGACCCACATGGACACACGAAAAAGGAACCCCCTAGAGTCATCTTTAAACTCTTTTTAGACTCTCTAAATGTGAAAAGATCATCGAGTGACCTTACTTCCTTTCACACTCATTAAAAGGTTAGAAAGGGTGTCTTTCGAGCAATAGTTTATCTCTTTTTCAGTCTCGTTAGACTACTGTATGAAAAAGGAACTGAGAGAGTTCTCTTTTAAGTGTTTTTCCAAACTCTATAATCCTGAAAAACCTTCAAGTTTTTTGTCTTTGGACTCACTAAAACACACATCGACAGGCCCATATGGGATCGAACCCTTACTTCTTCCAGTTCGTTAAACAAAGGAAGAGGAACTTACCGAAGGTGAGTTATATCGAGCATGTGTTATCCTCCTCGAGCTCATTAAATCAAAAAGAGGTACTCGTCCATATGGATGGGGGAAAATTTGAAAGAAGCAAGCCAAACAGTCTCTTGAGAACGTTACCAGGTAATTCTTAGAGTCACCCTTGAACACGACACTTTGTCATATGCACGCATTATAATCCGCTGAACCTCTGCACTGAGCCAATCCTTTGAGTTCCTTTCACTCCTTTGGGTCACCTGATGTAAGTCACAACATCCACTGCATCATCAAGTTTTGGTCCATGTCATGTTTCTGCTGTTTTGCCTCAGTGTTCAAGGGAAGTATTCTCCTCTAGAGTCAGCCATCCAAAATATCTTGTCTCAAAACCCATGTCAGTCCATGTTCATTTGATCCACCAATTACATCTCTATGTCTATTTCATGTCGTTGATGGGGGATACATCAATGCCCTCCTTCAATGAGCTTATTCATGTCGACCTCAACACATTATCCAGAAATTAGGCTTAGAAACCAATTAGTACTTTGGGACCTGCATGTCTCAATGGAAGACCTCCCTCACATTCGACAATAGGTTTACATCATTGACCTTTGATTGGATGATTCCACGGATGTTCGACTCCAGTTCATCCAGTCACATTCGTTGGAATGTACTAGGGTACCTTGGGAATCATTGACATTAATGGTGATCTCCCTCGCACTTGTTAACGGTTCACACCATTGACCGGTAATCAAGTGGTTTCTGCCATGTTCGACATCAGGACATCTATTCACATGGTTAGAATCGTACCACATTGGGATCGGTAAGAAGACCCTGGGTTGAGTGATCACTTTGATATGTACTTTGCCCAGGTTGCGAAGGAGTTTCTCTTGGACAAATGATGCATACACTGTTACATAGATCCACTTTGTATTGGTCGTGGCTATGTCTTGTCATCTCATAGATCCACTGTGTATTATTCATGGCTATGATTAGTCCAAGTCATCAGAGCATAGATCCACATTGTATCCTCGGTGGCTATACCTCTTCATCAATACAATTATGGATCCGCAGTGTATTTTTTGGCGGCCATATTTTGCAAGTCTTGATCACCCAAGAATAGGTATGCCTGCCTTGGGTTTTGAAACATGTCATGATATTTTTTGGATGTTTGTGTGCAGCTTCCGTCAGGTTCTCTGACTCTAAACCCTTGCTTGAAAATCTACAAAGTATTTCAGTTATCAGTTCGCATCTTCTAACTTCATACTTTGGGGGGAAATCTATTACACCTCAATATTGCTCACTTTGATAAGTGTTGCATGTTCCTCACAACTGTCGCAAGTGTCGCATGTTGTTCACAAGTGTCGCAAATGTCAAACAAATCATACTTCCATGATGACGACACTAAGGAGACACTCATAATACCTCAGACACATGATTTGGAGGAAGAAGGATGGTTAACTGAAGTCAAGAAACTCTTGCCACCTGAAAGGAGCTCTTAAACTAGGGTTTTAAGGGAGAGCGCTCCCCTACATCAGCCTTAGGAGCACTGGTGCTCCCCTATAAGGTGTTAGGGAGCATTATAACACCAAATCACCCCTCTGAAGGAGTGCTACACATCTTTGAAGCATTGGCACTCCCGTTGAGCCTACTAGGGAGCGTTATAGTGCCCTGATGCCCCTTTTGAGGGAGCGTTGTCTAATCTGGGGAAGTGGTTGATCTGTTGAGGAGAATAAGGGGAGGATCTTTCAAGTTTGGAAGGCAGTTGCATTCAAATTACTGGTTCAATCAGAAGATCCTTGATCTAAGCAGGGAATTCCTCAACCTTCCCTAAAGATACCTCAAGAGGTTAAGCCTCTCTTAACCTATATAAGCAGGCTCTATGATGGTGAAAAGGGGGAAGAATTGCAAGTATGAAACCTATGATCTCATAGGAAACACACAGTGAACTGAAGAGGAGTAATCAGCAAAGCTGCTATCATCCAGGTCGTGGATCTTTTGAGCAAGGGTTAGGCAAAGGGGACTTAACGAAGCTGTCACACTCGCATCTACGATTGTAAGTTATTGATGTCATTGTTCTCATTAATATGATATGCTTGGCCTATTTCTTTCTAGTTTGTGTCTGATCTTACATGAACTTATCGTTGATAGATAGATCTGTTTTCAAGCTAATATCAATAGAATAGGAAGTGGTCATACTATTGTTTGTCTACAGGGCTCATCGAGGAGTGAAATATTGGAGCTCAACTCGGAGCGTGCAAGGACAAACGTCAATAAAAAGGTACTTATGTTCTCCTTCCTCCTCATGCATTAGTTTGTATAGATCTGAAAGGAAGTCAGTGTCCACATTGAGAACTTTCTATCTTAGAGTTAAGAGTCTAGATCTTTGAGGCAATCTACCTGTCCGCAAGGATATTTTCCTTCAACACCCTTCACATTCCCAAATTGGAAACCTCGTCCCTCAATGGGCACTCTGCTCTGCCACCCCATCTGTCACAGGACACCCACAAGACAATTAAAGAAGCAGTTCCACCCTCAATTCAACATCCTGGCTTGAAGCTGAGCGACGCTAGGGCAACCTCTGCTCCTCCACCAAGCTTGAGCCTGGTGACAATGGAAGACCCAAGGCCCTCCACCTCCCAATATTTTCAACCTCATTTGTGGGAAGGAGGCTGTATAGTGGAGGAGGAAATTCCCCTTAGTTGGAAACTGACAAGCGATGAGGAGAGCCCAATTATCTACCATATGGCGGTGGAACACTTGGAGATTCTCTTTGACATTCGACAGTGGCAAGAAGAGAAAGCGCATGGACAATGAACAATCCACCATTAATTGGATCTCTTGTTCGAGGCCTTCTTAGATGCCCCAAAGAAAGCACAATGCCCCACCTGCAAGAAAACGTTTGTTCCAGTCTACATTGCCCAGGGACACCTAGGTTCCCCAAAGGCTTGACGGGACCCTCCACCGACTCTAGTTCTTCTCAATTTTCAATTTTCAGAATGAATAGTGATTATCTGTTTACTCCTTTTTACAGTTGTATTAGCATATTATTAATGGTGGCTCTAAATGAATTTTTCCTTAGGCTAGCTAACAGGATCAAAGTTGTAAGTTTTAAACCTGCGAAGTAAAGCAATGCATATATATTCTTAAGCAATACAGAAATTAATCAATGGCTCATACACAGAATACACAGAGATCTTTACCAGAAACCCTCAACCGGGAAAACCTTTCTTTTTCATTATATCGAATTTCACCATTCGCCATACAATATATACAATGCTTTTAGGTATTTCGTAGATACCAAAACCCTAATCCCTTAATCCAGGATTAAATTACAAATCCATTAATACCTGCCCCCCCCTGGGACCCCCCTAGGAAGCGCCCGGCGCAACGGCAGACGCAGTCGTCGTATCGTCAGACGCAGTCGTTGTATCATCAGACGCAGTCATCGTATCTGATGCACCCACACACACACACACGCAAAGAATATAACACATACCCAACATTCTCCCACTTGTTGTTTTCTTTGCATCCAAGGGTCCAGGGGATTATATAGTCAACAATCCAGGGCAACAATGCCCATTGTTACTCT
>ML777966.1:368463-378705 GCA_009831015.1 Picea engelmannii
TTTGTCAAAGAATCTGCAGCATTCTTCAAAGTGTCAACCTTTTCCAGCAACACCTTCTTTTCCTCAACCATGTCTCTCACAAAGTGATACTGAACATCAATATGCTTTGTCTTCGAATGATAAGCTGGGTTCTTTGCCAGGAAGGGATCATCAGACGCAGTCGTCGTATCTGATGCACCCACACACACACACATGCAAAGAATATAACACATACCCAACAAAAGTCACAGTTGAAACTCTTATCTTTTACTCAATTTTTGTAAATTTTGTAAAACAGAACATCTGCCATTTTAGGCATAACACCGCTTGGAGCCATTTGTTCTCGTTTCCCTTCTATGGCGGAATAGGTGGCTTCCAAAAAATGCACATGTGTACACTCATGATGATATAATACAAGGATCTATTTTTTATTTACAAAACAAAAAAACATATCTACTAGAACATATGAAAAATAGGGTTTATGGTAATTCTAAGAAGATTCAAATAAGTAACAATATTGATGAAATCTTATACGATCATGATGGTATAAAAATGAAAGAGTTTCTCTTGGTTTCAAGAATAATTTATCCTCTACTTAACAAGGCCAACCACGTGAAGGTGGAATCTCACATGGCCCCTCCCCTCCCCCTCACATCACTCTCAATTGATCCCCAAAACCCAATCTATAAAATATAAAATAATCGAAAGCAACGTCCTATTAAGATTCATGCATAGAAACTACAAAAACAAAAAATAATGAAGGTGCATGAAATTATGTGTTTTTAAATGATATTTTTAGTCTACCATGTACTTTACTATATTGACAACTATTTTCAAGTTTCAAATAATAATTAAATGACATGTAACCTAGGATATAAAAACATCGCATAAAACTTAAAAACAAGTAATTAACTCATGACATTAAAAGTAAATTATTTTAAGAGAATAATTCATACAAATTAAAATATTATATATTCATGTACCTAATCCAACCTCAACATCTGTGTAATCATCCTTATTCTCTATCTTGATCTTCTTCATCAAACTTGACATATGTATCATCATCTGGTTCTGAAATGATTTTGAAAGGATTGATGATATCATCATCGTCATCAATGTCATTTTTGAGCATATTTTCATCGACATCATCATCATGAATTGAAATATTGTCTCCTACGCCTAGATCATGATCTTCTTCTTCTTCTTCATTTGTCAACCCTCCATGATCTTCCATCTCTATCTGATATTTTTTCGAATCATCTTCTTCATCTTCAATATCATCTTCTTCCTGTAAAAGAGTATACTTAGTTGGCCTTCCTCTTGGATCATATCTAACAACAAATGACCAATCCCTTTCACCTGGAACATTTGAGTAAAAGGCCTATTCACATTGGCTTGGAAAAACATAGTGATCATGTCCTATTTCAAACATCGTTGTTTTAATTATTGGAAATTTGTTGGCATGTTGAATAACAATTATTTCCTCATCATGTTCATGCATTCATAAACTATACTATTTGACATACAACAATACTAATTTGAAGGAATTAAAGTCACACTCAGGTATATCGTTTAAATACCCATAGTATCTATTTTCATTTTCTCGGGGACGTTTTTCACTCCTAGAGGAAACATTAGTAACCTGGAATACTGCAATTATCCCACTATCAGAAGCTTTCCTTGTTTCATCCAATTGTTTGATGCGAAATTTACGACCATTGCACCACATAGACTTGTGGTGTTTCAACTACAATATGTCAAATATGTAAGAGATGCATTGTAAATTAATAAATTAACATATATTTATATAACTTCGAAAGTATCTGAAAAATACAGTACACATGTAGTCACATTATATAATATAAAATAACTGAATAAAATGGATGAAATTTCTTACCTATCCATCTTTCAAACCATATGCTAGATCAATTTCCCTCTGCGTAACATTGGCATCTCCGTTATAACGAGCTTCTATAACCAATTCATATATTCGCTGACATGATAACCTACCTCCATTATGTTGTTTACATCTTTCAATCCATACATTCATCCAGTTAAGATTGTTTGCAATGTATAAATGCAGTGCATCCCACTCTAGAGCAACTGAAAAAAAAAAAAAACATAATTCACCAATATTAAATATAGTTATAACGTACAATATGCAGGTAATTATAAATATTTATAATTTATGAAATAAATTATATTAATATATTAACGAGTATGATCATATATACACAAAAACAAAACTTTATATGTATTAATAATATAAATTTTCACAATTATTAATATATTACCTCTCATTTTTTTCATTCTACCTTTCCCTAACAGATGCTCCTGATCTTCAAATTTTTTTATGGAGTTCACATCCCAAATGCGATCCACTGCATGCATAGTTGGTGTTGATAATTTAGGAAGATAATGACTAATATACACCATGGATTGATATACCATATATCCCTCCACCATAGAACCCTCAGAACGTGCTCTTTGTCTAACCAACGCCTTCAATGATTTCAAGTGCCTCTCCACCATCCACATTGACCATGTGTGAACAGGTCCACAAATTTCAATCTCCTCAACTTGGTGTATGAGGTAGTGTTCTTGTGCATTGAAAAATGTAGGAGGTATATACTTTTTGATTTCACACATTAGATGAGGAATTTCCAATAATTTATATCATCTTCATGGATTTATTTCAATGACAAACATCTACATGAGATCGTGACACAAGAAAATAACATGTTTCAACATAACATAATATAATGTATTACATTAAATTACAAGTAAAGCACGTGTCATTAAGTACAACAATAATTTGAAAGAACATTTTGCATATAAATCACAATTAGGTCTTACCTCATGTATTTTCCAAGATCATATATAACTTGTTTGACATTGTTGTCAAAGTCGTTTGGGAGAGATAGTGGTAGAACATACTGTAACAACAAAATGAAACATTATTTGTTTCGACCAAAGTAGACAAGCGAAAATAAAAAAAATGAAAGATATTTAAGGCCAATATATATAAATATCTATACCAAAATTATTACCTTAATGAAGGTATGCCAATCATGTGTTTTTACCCCACCAAGTTCACCTTTCTTCGTTAAGATATTTTTTATGTTTGAAGCAAAACCCGTGGGAAATTTAATTCTTTGAATGACCTCTTTTATAACATTGCTTTGTTGCTCTATTAATAACCATGGAAGGTTATTTCAGTCTAGTACTCCATATGATCTATTTGAATATCGGATCACACTTCGCATTGCATGATTGGCTTCCTGAATGTCAGTACAAATTTTGACAATTTTTTCTTTGTCCCTCCTACCATCTATGATTCGCCATAACGTTTCAGTCACATTCTTCCCGATATGCATTGTATCAAACAAATGAGTTGTTTTTAGCTCCTCATAGTAGGGAAACCTCATGAATTGAGCAGGATAATATTTCATTCCTCATGGAAGCCCATTATTAATACCTTCATAATGATTGCGGCCTTCATGAAGCATAAAAGAAATCACAAAAATAATTATCAAATATGGTAAAATAAATTCAATGATTAAATTAAACATTAAAAATTGTTGGTCACTATAATTGCTTATTAATCTAAACAATCAAGTGCTACATAAATTGTCAACCCAGGGAAGTCTGTTTATTTCAAAGGTAACCACGCACTATATATGCTCAATCTCAAAAGCAACCTAGAGTCGTAGTAAAAACTATGTTAATCACACTTTCCTTGAATAAACTGAAGTTCTTACTTGAATTACAAGAAATCAATCTACCTATTGCAGAGCTCAAAGTTTGAAGAAATGATTAATTTAAGAATCCTAGATTATATTAAAGTAACAACAAGATACTGCAATAGGCAAGACCAACTATTTTGTAACCAGAGAACAAGACCCTATTCCCAAGCAGGAAACTTCAGCACCTTGTTTCTGATTAACACACTTTCATGAACTCATTAATGCATTTGAAGGTTAACTATTTCTAACAGAGAACAGGACCCTAATTCCTTCCCTAAGCAGGAACCTTCAGCACCAGTCTCTGATTAGCACACTCATGAAAATAATTGAAGGCTAACTATTTCTAACAGAGAACAGGACCCTAATTCCTTCCCTAAGAAGGAACCTTCAACACCAGTCTCTGATTAGCACACTCATGAAAATAATTGAAGGATAACTATTTCTAACAGAGAACAGGACCCTAATTCCTTCCCTAAGTAGGAACCTTCAGCACCAGTCTCTGATTACCAAGTTTTCATAAATTCATCACACAGGATTGCTAATTAAAATGATTAACAGTTACCCAAGCATGAACCACATGAAAACAATGTAACGTTCAGTAAAGCAGAGTTTTTAGCAAGACAGAGTTCAGTAGTGTTTCAGCAAAGCAGAATTCATTAAAGTAGTGTTTCAGCAAGACAAAAATTAATCAAGGCATAAACAGAGATCACACTAACACACTATAAAACTAACGGGTGAATCTTGTAAAGAAGGTGGGCCCTCCCTTCTCACAAGATTCCCCTGAAACGAAAAGGCTAGAGAGGAATGCTCAGAACAGTCTTTTATTCATCTATCAATGTATCATATTACAATCTGAAATGAAGTACGTCCTTCTCTGTAAAACCTTCTTAGTACAAAAACTGAAGATGATCTCGAATGGTGATTTCCTCTTATTTAAAGAGGAAAATCCCTTTGATACAATTGATCAACAAATTACAGGTGTATATCTGGGTCCTATTCTTAGTCAGATCGACTTTCTAAACTGGAATAGGGTCTCCTAGTCTCCCACAACAGAATGCTTTTACGAGTGTTGAGTGAGGTGTTGTTGTTATGGCTGGAGTAACAACTCTTTATTTGTTTCTTGTTACTGTTGTTGTATGTTGTTTCGGCATCACAAATCACGGGCTGTTTCAGCCACGAGATTTTCTGACTGTTTTAGCACTTCTCAGACAACAGCGATGGTTTGATGCTTGACTCATGGTGCAGTTGTTGTAGTCAATCTGTGTGAGTTGTTGTTCAACATCGTTGACCACGGACTGTGTAACAGCTTCCTTTGTGTTTCATCATCATTGACCATGGACTGTGTAATAGCTTCTGTGTTTCAGCATCGTCGACCATAGACTGTGTAATAGATTCCTCTGTGTTTCAGCATCGTTGAACATGGACTGTGTAACAACTTCTTCTGTGTTTCAGCATCGTCAACCATGGACTGTGTAACAACTTCTTCTGTGTTTCAGCATCGTTGACCACAGACTGTGTAACAACTTCTGTGTTTTAGTATCGTCGACCATGGACTGTGTAATAGCTTCTGAGTTGCTATTTCAACAACAGGCCTCAATGCTAATCTGTAGTTCGAACTGTTTCAGCACTTATACATTTATAATCAATGGTTAAGTACGAGAGTGATGTAAAATTATATGCAAAACAGATTAAACGTATAGTAAAGAGAAGAGATGTTGTATACCTTTGGAAAGATAAGATAAAGTGATAATATGAGTTTAAATGTGAGTGAACAAGAGTGTAATGGTGGCAAAAAGTATGGGCAAAAAGGTACATTGTGTGGTCCTAACATCCCCCCCAACTTAAAATGTTGCATGTCCTCAGGCAACTTCACTCTGAATCAGAGTCTGAATACTGACTTTGAGCGTGCAAGTTACTCAAGCAGTGGCTGTGGGAGGTACTGTCTGTTGGAGCTCTGAACCCTTGGACACGTTGTAACCTTTGCCAAGCTACTGTTTCTGTCTTCTTAGGAAACTTATAATGGATTTGGTATCTCTCTATTGGCAACCAGAGGATAGGAAAATAAAATCGGTACCCTATCCATCTTTCAACACATTGTTGAACACACTGGATGTAGTTAGGTACCCTGGAGATTGCTATCTCGAGATTAGTAGGGCTAAAGGGATTGTGTTCCTGTCTCTTCTCAGTAGATTGTTGCCAAAAAAAATTGTCCGGCTGGAGGGCAACAATCTCTGTGGATCTGATGAAGTGTTGACAATCCTGAAGCACTATTGATTGTAGTTGCTGAACGTGTTCAGTCATCCCTGGTTTCTTTAAAAACTGATAGTATTCTGTAACAAAGGTGGCTTCATTTTTTGGTTCTGGTCTTATCCAGAGAAGGCGGTTATATTCATTGTGCTTGGCAGCCAAGAAGTCATCCTGTCATATAATCTGATTGTGGAGAAAGGAGGTGAATGCCCGAATCTGGATGTCCTCGACAAGAGGATTAAGGTTCAGCTGCATGTTCTCGAGGATGGCCTCATTATGAAAATATACCTCACATAGGAGGTGTTGATCCATAGCAGAGGATTCTGCAAAGGTTTTGACAAAATCTGTTGGATGTAGCACTGCATGGGGTCTTCCTTATGTGATTGATTTGATCTGAAACCATGTAAGTCGTTCCATAAGGAACAAGGAGTAATTGCAGGATGGTTTCCTTGTAGCCAATAGATTTTGTGCCAAGTCAAATACCAGGGCCAATCTGCCTTTTAAATCTTTGTTTTGTTTCTTAAGGGCACGAGCTTCCTGGCATGTCTACTCCAAAGTTTCCCAATTTTAGTAGGTATGATTTATCCAGATTTTTCTGTGCTCTTGCAGGCTTTTGGCCTATGTAGCAGCATACTCTTTCTTCCATTTCTGTATTATTGCCTACTCATCCCATGGCTGAGTTTTTGTTTCAGCGTTGCAAGTAGTGGGGTGAGGTAAGGTCTGAGTAGATTGTTCCGCAAAAGTATGGATATTGATCTGGCTGGGAGGGGTAGATTCGTCAATAGGCACTGTTTGTATAGCTTTGTTAACAAAAGTAGGGGTTTCAGATTTGACATTTGTTGCAAGGCAGGGCTCAGTCTTAATCTTTGGAGGTTCTGTTGATTCTTGTGTAACAGCAGGGTGTTCTTCTTTGACTGCAAAAGTTGAAGGTGCAGGGGGAGCTCCTGGTATTGGAATTTGAGTTATTTTGTAGCCTGCTTGATAGTAGATATCCCCACATTGACTGTACATATATTCTTTACACGGGCTCTCTGTTGTAGTCCCCTCTGACATGATTTCTATGCAAGCTAGGGTGTGCAAGTTACGTTCCTTCTCATATGCTTCCTTTGACATGGCTAGTTCTTGCTTGTATGATTCCAGTTCAGACTTTAGGAACTCATTTTCTTGCAAGACAGAGGCCATTGTTGGTTCTGGTTGAGGGATGACTGGTTCTTGTGTAGAAGTCACAGGAATGGTAGCTGATTCTTGTGTTTCATCTTCTTGATGTAAGGAAAGTAATTTTGCAGCACCCTGGACCTCTGATTCCTGTATCTCAGTATCAGTATCAGTAGCTGGTTCTTGTGTTTCAACTGTAGTTGCTTCTTGTGTGGAAGCTATGGCTGGTTCTTGTGTTTCAGCTGTAGCTGGTTTTTGTGTAGTAGCTATGGCTGGTTCTTGTGTTTCAACCACTGAATGAGTAGCTGGTTCTTGTGTTTCATCTATTGAAAGGGTAGCTGGTTCTTGTGTTTCAACTACTGAATGGGTAGTTGGTTCTTGTGTTTCAGCTACTTGATTTGAAACAGATGATGTCGCAATACCCTGGGCAACTGGTTCTTGTGTTTTAGTGCCTGTGGGTGGAATAGGCAAAGATTCTGGCATTTGAGAGGTTAGAGGTGTACGGGGTATTAGTCGGATGGGTTGGGGGTCTAGGGCAGTGGCAATAATGGTTGGCCTTGTTGAGGTCCTTATTCATTTTCTTTGTAAGAAGGGCGGAAAGAAAGGAATTTGCTTTAGTTTACGTGGGGGTTTTCCTCAATGATGGGGCAGGGAGAATTGTCTAGCTCAGAATCATTGCTAAGAATATGAAGGGCAGGAGTGGATGATTCTGGTAAAGTGTGGGGCGGGCTTGGTATGGTAGGGGGGTTAATTTGACTGATTGGTTCTGTAGGTGGACTGTTAGGTACTTCTGGAGAATATGGAGGGTTTTGCGGTTGTTGTTCCTGGATATTTTCAGGAATTTCAGCAGCTTCTTGGGGGTTTATGGGTGGGTTGTTTAGTGGAGGGTTTTGTTGGGAAAAACCCCTTTGAATAAGCAGCTGGACAAGACGGTGATGGGTGAGTGAAAGGGCGGGATTTTCATCCTTTTTACAGTAGTGCGCCATATTTTTAAGACAACCAAGCAAATAATAAGGAATGTTCACCAGTCTATTATGCCGTAAATGAGACAACAAGACAAAATCGTGCTGGTAGACTACCTGGTACCGGCCTTCACAGGTAAGGTAGTGTTTGATGAATTTTGCAACTTCTGGCCATGGAGGCGACAACGAGCTGAGTCAGAAACCCTGGCCTTTAGGCTCAATTTGTTCCCCTGGCAAGAGGAAATCCTGTTGGGCATTTAGGATGACGTGTTTGCAGCTGAACATGCAAATGCCATTGGTAGGGAGACCCGAAACCTGCACTATATCTTCTTTTGTAACTGAAATTTGAACCCCTTGAACAATGGAATAGTCTTCCTAGAGATTTTGAGCAAACTGGAGAACATGTTGTTGATCATACCACTGGAGTCTCTGAAAATAACCGAGCCATCCTGCCTATAGAAAAATTTGATAGGCTACTGGATAGTGTTCTAGCAGGGCTTTCATGGCGGGTTCGTACCATATAACAGAGCCTCCCATAGCTATCAGCTCAGTAAAATACACCGTCAAAGAGTTGAGTAACAGCTTCTGTGCAGAGTAAGTTTTTCGAGTGGAAGCATGCAAATGGTGGTGAAACAAATGAATAGATGGTAAAATAGGAATGGCGGTGGCGAATTCGTGTGAAATGATGGTATAAAAGTTTAATATGTCCTCCCCCCTGTCAAGTGCGACTAATAATGATTTCACTCGAGTGGTCATAATGATTTGGAATCTTCTCATTAACTATAGCTTAACTGTATTACATAAAATTTACATACCTCGCCTTACCTTCTGATTTGTGTTGCAAACAAAATATAATGTCTATCCACGATAGTTCTGCAGTGGTCGTGGCAGAGACTTTTGATTTGTTAGATGAATTGTATCAAGGATTTGTTGACTGGAAGAAAAAAATGTAGTATGAGAGCACAAAATCTTGTTGACAGATAATGTTGAAAAGTTGGTGTTTCAGCAACAGAAAAGAAGGGGCGAAACAATTGTTGGACGGTATTGTTTCGTCAATGGAAACTGTGAAGAATTGTCGGACTGTAGCGAAAAGTTGCTGACAATGGTGTTTCAGCAACAGAAAAGAAAGGGGTGAAATAATTGCTGGACGGTGTTATTTCATCGATGAGGAAATGTGAAGAGCTGCTGGACAGTGGTGTTTCAGCAATGGAAGAAAATGGTGGGAAGTTTACTGACAATGGTGTTTCAGCAATAGGGAAAAATGATAAAAGGTTGCTGACAGTGGTGTTTCAGCAACAGAAAAGAGAGGGCGAAACAATTGTTGGACGGTGTTGTTTCGTCAATTGGGAAACTGTGAAGAATTGTCGGATTGTAGTGTTTTGGCAATAGGGAGAAGGTGAAAAGTTGTTGTGAATGGTGTTTCAACAATGGGGAGAATGGTGAAAGTTTGTTGAATAGTGATAAGGGAAAAAGGTGTGGGGTTGCTGACAGTAATGTTTTAGCAATGGGGAAAGTCAAAAAGTCGTTGAACAGTGGTGTTTCAGCAATGAAGAAAGAGCAAAGAGTTGCTGGCAGTGGTGTTTCAACAATGAAGAAAGAGCAAAGGGTTGCTGACAGTGGTGTTTCAGCAATGGGGAAAGCTTATCTCTTCATGAAGTAGGATCGTCCTTTTCTAGTGGCCTGTGCTTTGATCAGGAATCTGCAAAAATCGATTGTAACATGGTATTTCTTGACAGGGATTATTAGTAAATAAAATCTAATCTAATACTAAAGAAATTAACTTAAAAGAATTAATTGCAATGAGGGGTAGAAGCCCCCTCTAAGAAGAGGTAATGGGAGTATTCCACACATGTGGCCTTAAAATCTTCTTTGGAAATAGGGCACTGGTACAGATGGAGTCGATGACCATTTACAAGTAATGGTGTTTTGGAGTCATCGATTGTTAGGAGCCTTACTGTTCCATTGGGGAAAACAGTGTCTACTTCGTAAGGTCCAAGCCATCTTGTACGAAGTTTCCCTTGAAATTCTTTGAACCGAGAGTCATACAGTAGGGCCCAATTACCTTTTTGGAACTGCTTATTCTTGATAGTTTTGTCATGCCATTTTGATCTTTGCTGTTGAATTATAGTTGTCTGATGAATGACATCTAGTCT
>ML777966.1:381293-398241 GCA_009831015.1 Picea engelmannii
TGTGTTTCAGCATCTGTCAGATTAGGGTTTATGTTCAGTGTTTTGCCAGGTTCAATTTCTACTGGTATGCTTTTAGAAGAGATGGTGTTAGATGTTTGAGGTGGGCTTTCCGAGTTGAGGTTTTCTTGATTATCAGACTCCAATAGTGCAGCTAGTTGGTTATGAGTTTCTGGAGTCACAGAGGAGGGTTCGCAAATAAAACTATTAATTACTTCATCCTCGGTGGAGTCTATAAGGCTTAGAGCTTGTCCGATAGTCAAAAGGGGTTGAGTAAGTTGATCATCAAAGTCTACCCATACATAATTATCATTATTAATCAGGGGTGTAGCATGAGGGTAGAGGGTTAGCTGTTTAGTTTCATAACCGTTGGAAATTTTCATTGATCCTGATCTACAGCTGATAAAAGCATATGTTGTGGCTAGCCAAGGCCTGCCCAAAATTAGAGGGTGGCCCCCCAACTTTGTTTTGGGCTATAGTACCACAAAGTTAGCTGGATAATTCCAATATTCCACTGAGATAATTAGGTCTTCAATGAATCCCTTTGGTTTAATTGTGGATCGATCAGCTAATTCTAGGATAGTTGGGGTGTCTCTGACTTCATTTTGCAGTTGTAGTAGTTGTAAGGTTTCCAGAGTCATGATATTGATAGCGGCACCTAGGTCTACCAGGACTCGAGGGATTATCATTTTTCCAACTTGTACTAAAACGGTAGGGTGGTCGGGATCACCATATTTAACTGGGGGGGATTTACCTAACATTAGTGCAGACAAGTCTCCCGTGACATGGATTGTGAGGGGATCCTTAATTTTCCTACCAGGATTTTTAACACAAATGTTTCGCATCGTCCTGGCATAGATTGGTACGTCTCGGAGTGCTTGTAGTAGAGGAATTTTGACATACAAATTTTGTAATTCCCCTAGAAGATTGAAAGTTGGTGGCTCATGCGTTTTAGTCAAAGCTAAACGCTCAAGAAATGGTGGTTTTGTTGTTTCAGCAGCATTATTAGAGGATGATTGTACCTCTTTAGGTACATCATGCTCTTTTGTTTCCTCTTTATCAGAAGAGGTAACATTAGCTATGGTAGGTTCCACTATTCTCCCAGATCGTAAATGAATATCATTGCATTGCGCAGGGAGAAGAGAAAGTGTAGGCTGGTTATGAATATCAATGCACTGCACAACTTTATTATTGGGGTTAGGGTTAGGTTGTACAGGTAGCTGGGGTCTCGTTATTTGATTGTTTGGTGGAGTACCTGATGGTAAGGAGAGTGGTTGTAAAAATTGTGATTGAGGGAATTGATTTGGGAAGGGGAGTTGTTGTCCTCTCCAATTTGGATTCCATTGGTTTTGATATGGTTGTTGTTGTTGTGGAGGACAAGGAGTCCACATTGATGGATCAACAAAGGGTGGGTTAATTTGTTGCATGGGTGGGTAACTCATTTGATTATAGGGGGGGGTAACTCATTTGATTGAAAGAAGGATAATTATTCCAATGATTAGAAGATGTAAATGGCATGTTAGGATTCATACCTTGTCCCTGTGGTTGCCATTGCCTTCTCTGTGTTAACAGATAGACAGCTTCAGCTTCTTCGTCCGTTGGTTGTAATGTTGCCTTGATCCCTGGTAAAGATGGACATTGTTGAGTTTCATGATCTTTATCACAGATGGTGCAGATTGGATTTTTGTCCAATGGACATTCCCTTCGTGGGTGCTTGTCTCTGCATTAAGAACAAAAGATGGACAGGGTTGCTTCTGCTTCTGCTTACTTCTTTTGAATCTGCAGGGTGTCAATTTGTGAGGCAAAAGAGATTAAAATTTCAGTTTTAAAACCTTCAAGTAAATTACCTATCTCGGCTCTTGTTGCTCCCCCACTGGATGATTTTTGGACTCTTGAAAATGTGGTGTCCCTGCTGTTTGATCTATTTCTTGAAGCTCCTCTTGAACATCTTTTTCATAAATTTACAATTTCATCGTATGATTCCTTACATATGTCCCCTTTTCCAAGCATATTCAGCATATCTAGACAGTCATCCCTTACTCCTTTTAATAATATAGTTTTGAGAATATCTTTACTTACATTGGGGTGACTGGATCTTTGTAGATTATATTGTAGCCTTTCTACAAAGTCCTCCATATTTTCATCCTCTTTCTGCATCATCTTAAATAGCTCCTCCCTCTTTTCTCTTGTTCGGCAATAGGCCTGGTATTTATTCAAGAATTTCTGTTTCATTTGGTCCCATGTTGTGATTACATGGCCTCCAAGACTCATAAACCATCTTAGTGCATTTCCTTTTAGTGTTGCTGGAAATAGCTTTAATTTTTTAGCATTGGAAACATAATCATAACTTCTGCATAATATATCAAACTCAAAAAGGAATTCATCAGGATCTTCTGAAGACAAACCATGAAAATTAGGTAGTGTTGAGAGTGGAATGTTCTTCATGGGGGCTACTCCTCTATGAAGATCACCAATAGGAAATCCTAATGTGGAGAAAGAGTTTTCATCATTTACCTCTCCTTCAGGACCTGCCTATTCTTTGTGATGCAATTCTTCATTGTACTCATCCATGTTTTCTTTTGTCTACTCCCCTGCCACGCTTGCTCTGTCCTCAATGTTTCCTACTAGTTTCTGGACTGTCTCAGGACTCCAAACTTCTTTCCCTGTTTCAAAGTTTGCTTGAAATGAAGGCTGGGATTTTTGTTTCCGAAGGTTTGGTCGGTGAGCAGCAGATTCAGACTTTGATATAATCTCGTCAATATAAGTTGTTCTTCCTCCTTTTCCTCTTCCCCTGCCACCTGTAGGGTCAGTGTCTTTGGGGTCTCTGCATCCTCTCATGCAATCTTTGTATCTGAAAAATCATAATTGCTTTTGAAATCTATAATTACCTTCCCCGACAACGGCGCCAAAATGTTGGTCACTATAATTGCTTATTAATCTAAACAATCAAGTGCTACATAAATTGTCAACCCAGGGAAGTCTGTTTATTTCAAATGTAACCACGCACTATATATGGTCAATCTCAAAAGAAACCTAGAGTCGTAGTAAAAGCTATATTAATCACACTTGCCTTGAATAAACCAAAGTTCTTACCTGAATTACAAGAAAGCAATCTACCTATTGTAGAGCTCAAAGTTTGAAGAAATGATTAATTTAAGAATCCTGGATTATATTAAAGTAACAACAATATACTGCAACAGGAAAGACCAACTATTTTGTAACCAGATAACAGGACCCTATTCCCAAGCAGGAAACTTCAGCACCTTGTTTCTGATTAACACACTTTCATGAACTCATTAATGTATTTGAAGGTTAACTATTTCTAAAAGAGAACAGGACCCTAATTCCTTCCCTAAGAAGGAACCTTCAGCACCAGTCTCTGATTAGCACACTCATGAAAATAATTGAAGGCTAACTATTTCTAACAAAGAACATGACCCTAATTCCTTCCCTAAGAAGGAACCTTCAACACCAGTCTCTGATTAGTATACTCATGAAAATAATTGAAGGCTAATTATTTCTAACAGAGAACATGACCCTAATTCCTTCCCTAAGCAGGAACCTTCAGCACCAGTCTCTGATTACCAAGATTTCATAAATTCATCACACAGGATTGCTAATTAAAATGATTAATAGTTACCCAAGCATGAACCACATGAAAAAAATGTAACGTTCAGTAAAGCAGAGTTTTTAGCAAGACAGAGTTCAATACTGTTTCAGCAAAGCAGAATCCATTAAAGTAGTGTTTCAGTAAGACATAAATTAATCAAGGCATAAACAGAGATCACACTAACACACTATAAAACTAACGGGTGAATTTTGTGAAGAATGTGGGCCCTCCCTTCTCACAAGATTCCCCTGAAATGAAAAGGCTAGAGAGGAATGCTCAGAACAGTCTTTTATTCATCTATCAATGTATCATATTACAATCTGAAATGAAGTACGTCCTTCTCTGTAAAACCTTCTTAGTACAAAAACTGAAGATGATCTCGAATGGTGATTTCCTCTTATTTAAAGAGGAAAATCCCTTCGATATAATTGATCAACAAATTGCAGGTGTATATCTGGGTCCTATTCTTAGTCAGATCGACTTTCTAAACTAGAATAGGGTCCCCTAGTCTCCCGCAACAGAATGCTATTACGAGTGTTGAGTGAGGTGTTGCTGTTACGGCTGGAGTAACATCTCTTTATTTGTTTCTCGTTACTGTTGTTGTATTTTTTTTCGGCATCACAAATCACGGGCTGTTTCAGCCACAAGATTTTCATTCTGACTGTTTCAACACTTCTCAGACAACAGCGACGGTTTGATGCTTGAATCACAGTGCATCTATTGTAGTCAATCTATGTGAGTTGTTGTTCAACATCATTGACCGTGGACTGTGTAACATCTTCCTTTGTGTTTCAGCATCGTTGACCATGGACTGTGTAACATCTTCTGTGTTTCAGCATCATCGACCACAGACTGTGTAATAGCTTCCTTTGTGTTTCAGCATCGTTGATCATGGACTGTGTAACGGCTTCTTCTATGTTTCAGCATCGTCAACCATGGATTGTGTAACAACTTCTTCTGTGTTTCAGCATCGTCGACCATGGACTGTGTAACAACTTCCGTGTTTCAGCATCGTCGACCATGGACTGTGTAACAGCTTCTGAGTTGTTGTTTCAGCAACAGGCCTCAATGCTAATCTGCAGTTCGAACTGTTTCAGCACTTATACATTTCTAATCAATGGTTAAGTACAAGAGTGATGTAAAATTATATGCAAAACAGATTAAACGTATAGTAAAGAGAAGAGAGGTTGTATACCTTTGGAAAGATAAGATAAAGTGATAATATGAGTTTAAATGTGAGTGAACAAGAGTGTAATGGGCAAAAAGTATGGGCAAAAAGGTACATTGTGTGGTCCTAACAAAAACATTACATGATCTATGATACATTATGAAATTGAGTACCTTGACGATTTATATTATATTCCAACCTCCATAGATGAGGTGTCATTCTTCGTGGTTTAAACCAGTCTCTTCTTTCCCTTTGAAAATATGTTTTTTAGTAGTACGATACCTATGGTTCTTAGGAAGAAAGTGCCTATACTCATCAAACACCATCTTTCCTAAACTTTTTGAATGACGATACTTCATGTTAGGGCCACAAAATGGACATGTAAATTTACCCTTTGTTTGAATACCTGCAACAAATGGATTAATGTCAATTATACGATGAGATTATTTAAAAAGTAAACATGCACCATGATAACATTAAAATATTATATAGTATTAAAAAGCAATATTAGAATGCTTATACATACCACAAAAATGTGTTAGTCTAGGGGCATCATGAATTGTCGATAAGAGGCTCGATATATACATTCATATATTTAACCTGGTACTTACCTAATTGTTTGAAATTACACATAATTACTAAAGGAATGATATCATGTAATATATATAATTAAATAAATAAACAAAAGATATTATGCAAAAATTGAAACAAATGAAAATGTTAAATTAAAAAAATTAATGTAAACAAATACCTGGAACAATCATTGTCAACATTATGTGCTCCCTCTTTTTTGACATCCAAGGAGGAATGTTATCGTTGATAAAAAAAATAGGTCACACTGAGTAAATAGACCTAAGCTCTCCGAATGGATTAACATCGTCTGTTGCCAATGAAAGCCTAACATTACGAGGTTCATCTTTGAAATCTACCCATTTTTCCTCAATTTCCCTAAATGCAGAACCATCAAAAAGCATTCAAAGAACACCATCTCCACTTCTATTACGTGCATGGTAATCCATAAATTGTGCTATGGTTTCACACCTGAAAAATCGCTGCAAATGTTGAATTATGGGAATATGATGAAGAACCTTTCGAGGCACCCTTTTTGTTACTTGATCAGTTCGATATCTACTGATAAGACATTGCGTACATTCAGTTTTCGAAGCATGTTGTCCATAATATATAATATGGTCATTAGGACATGCATCTATAGTTTGATAATCCATTCCAATGTATTTCATAATGGCATGCAAACCTTGATATGTGTGAGGTAAAATATTTGATGATGGTAACAAAAATTCACCTAACAATCTACAACATAAAAAACAACTAGTTAATGTCAGAATATTAATCGTAAAAATTGCATTCTTATTTTACACATTAATTAACACTAAAAATAAATAAAAACAAATCAACATTTATGTATAATATGAGATGAAACATATTACATACCTTAGTATCTGTGTCATACAAGTGTTTGGCAAATTATTCATAACCTTTAAGTTCACTAGAAACAATGTAGCGGAGAGAAGATTTTCTCTTGATCCTTCATAAAGTCGTTTATTTTCCTTTTCTAATAGAGGTTCATCATAAATACCAACATTTTCCCCATCCTCATCCGGCTACGAAAACAAATCTTGGATCATTTGATCTGTCCCATCATCTTCTTCCATGGGATCATTAACTTGATTTGTGCCATCATCGTCTTCCATGAGATCCTGATTTTCTTGGTCATGATGATGTTCCTCAGCTTGTGCAACATCATTTCTACTAATACTTGGTGCAATATTCTATGGAACATTAGAGGGAAACTCTAACTTTATAATTACAAGCAATCATGCAAAATTAGTGTATACTATAACAAACATTCAAACAATATATATACATATATATAATTTTATATAAAATTGACAAAATAAAAAAAGATAATGAATATATAGCTAATTACCACGGGACGATATTCATTCGATCTGCCATCAATGTGACCATATTTCCTACAATGTTTTGTAGTTGTTGCTATTAAAATTCTTACGGGACATCTGAGGCAACATTTTTTACAAGCACAATAACATCTACCATCACCCTTTTCACCCGCTTTACTTTTTTCCCCACCTCTAACAACATTCTGCGACATTCTTCTGCACAAAAATACCCTTTCGGAATCATCGTTGTTATAGAAATATTGTCGCAACATCTTTAAATTCTCAAATATTTATAGTCCAATTTTAGGTCACTATTGTCACACTTGCGACGACAGTGACCTAAAAATATTTATTTTTTTACCTATTTATTTTAGGTCATTTTTAACGATCAATTTTAAGGTTAGGTCATACGTCGCTCTTGCGAAGGACAAAGTACATTCGTCGCTCTTGCGACGAACATTGACCATAATAATTTGGTAAAACTACATGTGTCAATATTGTGACGAATATGAGGTGGATTTAAAAAAATTGAACTTTTTCTCTTGCATGTTGCGACGAAAGAGTACTTTCGTTGCAAGTGGTCGTCGCAAAATTTTCAATATGTAGTAGTGATTCTTAATGATGGACTAGTATTCCTCAATCATGGCATCCTTCTGTACTTTATTTTCTGCAGCCTATTCATAATATGTAGGCTCGATATGAATGATGTCACATAACAATGCCACGTAACTGGAATATGGTCGAGGTCTCTTGCTTTCTCTGAAAGATCCATCTGGAGAACCATATTTCTTGACATATTGAATAATTTCATGAGCCCAAACTAGTCTTATTTTTTTTGTATTTGTTTATGTTGGTGTTTGTGGTTTTTCCATGTCATGGTCCTCAGGACCATGTTCCTCTGGCACAACATCATTACCATCAATTGTATCTGCAACTCTAGGAGCTTCCGGCTCCTCATCATGGATCTCATTTGTATGATGCTACCTCAATATACTGAAGGATACATCCTCATCAAAGGTAACATCTCTATTATTCTCAATTTGTCTATAACCAGGGATGTAGACTTTATATGCCTTTAATGTTTCACTATATCCAAAAAATACACCCTTATTGCATGAAGGATCCAATTTTGATCTCTTATCCTTGGGAACATGCACATACACTGGAAAACCAAATATCTGTAGGTGTCTGACCTATGAATTTTCTCCTGTAAGCATTTCTTCTAGTCTCTTGTTCCCAAGTGCATGGTGAGGACTTCTATGTTGGTTATGGACAGAGATGATTTTAGGGGCTAAATTTCGCTTATGGGCTAATTTTCCATGGTTTTTCGAAAAACGAGATTCACTATTTTAAAAATGATTCACCCAAATTCTATAGGATAAAATTATTTTACCTTAAAAATCGCCAAAATTTTATAAAAACTATATAAAATAATTAGAAATTTGAATATTTTAAAAAACATATCCCCCAACATTTATAGTTGACATATGAAGGATTAGTAATATTCACCAAGGTTTCTACATTTTAAAATAAATTTCCATCCTTAAAATCATCCCTGGTTATGGAGCCTACTTATCTTCCTATTTTAGAGGTTTGTTTCATCTATTCTTGGACCTCATTCCCTAACGGGGGGGTGTGGGGGGATTTCCCCCCCACAATTGTCTCCAGGAGATTCTAGGGGGGGCAATGAAATTTTTTTTATCCCTCCCTAGAGGGGGATTCAAGGGCAGGGCCCCCGAAGAGAAATATTAGGAAAAATTGCCTTGTAAAATATTGTAATTTCGTAGTCAATCTGGACCGTTCATTATAAGGTCGTAGATATGATGATAAAGTTATTTTTAGGGTTTTCTTCCCTAGAAGGAAACCCTCTCTTATGATGGAATTGTATGGAAACTATGGATAATCATGAATTTTGTATTCTGAAAGAGGATAGTATGAGAGAAAGAAGAGGAAGTTGCAACATTTGAGTTGTAGGTTGTATCCCTTCATTTTGTTGGATAATAAAAAGGAAGGACCTAGAAAATTTCTCTGGTGGATGTAGCCCACACTGGGTGAAACAAGTATATCTATGTCTCTATTGTTTTGTGTATATTCTATGTCTTATTTCCACATTTTTTTTTATTTTATTGCTTTGTGATCCTGTTTTTCTAACAACTGGTATCAGAGTGAAAGGTAACTCGTAGAAAAAGAGGGTTCCTGGTTCGAGTGGGAGTAATGGTGGAAGATGAAAATTTTACAGTCAAGAAATTTAATGGCTAAAACTACCAGTTATGGAAGATGCATATGGAATATTATTTATATCATAAGGATCTATTCCAACCATCAGGCGGAATAACAAAGAAGTTGATGACCATGAAGGATGAAGAATGGGAGGTTCTTGATAGAAATGAATTAGGAACGATATGGACGAGCCTGGAAACTTCAAAGGCTTTCAATATTTCAAAATAAAAGACAAAGAAGGAGCTTATGGATGGATTGGATAAAATATATGAAAAACCCTTGGCATCCAATAAGGTATTTCTAATGAAGAGATTATTTAATATGAATATTCTAGAGGGTGGGTCTAATGCAGATCATTTAAATGAATTTAATATGGTTACTAATCAACTAAGTTATGTAAAAGTGGTCTTTGATGATGAGGTCAGGGATCTTCTAATCTTGTGCTCATTGCCAAAAATATGCAATGGCTTGGTCATGGTTGTAAGTAACTCTGTCTCTAGTTTAAACTTTCTAAAAATTCATGATGTTGTTGGTTTATCCTTAGCGAGGAAATGCGATGAAAAATCACTGTTGAGACATTAGGTAATGTGTTCACTGTGGAGAACAGGGGAAGACAAAAGGATAAAGGAAAGGGCTCAAGGAAACTTGGGAATTCTAGGAAGGGAAAATCCAAATCTAGAATAGGAAAGATAGAGTGATGGAATTGTGGGAAGAAAGGACATCTAAAGAAAGACTACAGAGTTCTAAAGAAACAAAGAGATGGACAACAAGAGAAAAATAAAGAAGAAAATGTAACAGGTGATGTGTTATAAGATGCTTTGATTCTTTCTGTAGATAATATTTTTGAGTCTTGGGTAGTAGATTCAGGGGATTCGTTTCATGTTGCACCCCATAGGAAACATTTTCTAGATTATTTTCAAGGTGATTTTGGACAAGTTAATTTGGGTGATGATGCACCATGAAAAATTGTTGGAATGGGAAAGGTACAAATAAAGAAAAAGAATGGAAAGAAATGGTTATTAAAAGAGGTAAGACACGTACCATATCTAAGGAAAAATTTAATTTCAACAAGGAAGTTGGAAAGTGAAAGTTGTATATATATATTTATAGATAAGGCGTGGAAGGTCACCAAAGGATCACTAGTGATAGAAAAAGCAAAGAAGGTAGGTACATTGTATTTATGTGATGGTAATACTGACTCTTCTATCTCTTTAGCTTCTACAAAAGTGGATACAACATTGTGGCATCATAGGCTTGGATACATGAGTGAGAAAGGGATGCAGATACTTCACAAAAGAAATTTGTTGTTATATATTAAACAAATTGATTTGGATTTCTTTGAGCACTATGTTTATGGAAAACATAAGAGAGTCAGATTTATCAGAGTTGGAAAGGTAAATAAGAATGAAAAGTTTGATCGCGTGCATACAAATGTATGGGGACCGACTCAATTATCATCTCTTGGTGGCTCTCGTTATTATGTTACTTTTATTGATGATGCAACTAGAAAAACTTGGTTTTATTGCATTCGACAAAAATATGATGTTTTTGATACTTTTAATAAATGGAAATATTTGGTTTAGAATGAGACGGGAAAAAGGTTGAAGTGTCTCAGATTAGACAATGGAGGTGAATATTGCAGCAAGGATTTTGATGATTATTGTTCATAACATGGGATTCATAGAGAGAAAATTGTTCCAAGAACACCACAAGAAAATGGTGTTTCAGAAAGGATGAACATGACAATCATGGAGCATGCAAGGAGTATGAGATTACATGTTGGGTTTCCCTTACAATCCTGGGAAGATGTTGTAGATATTGTTGTTTACTTAATAAACAGAGGAACTTCAATATATTTGCATGGTGGAATTCCAGAAGAGGCATGGATAGGAAAAAAGGTAAACTATTATTTTTTGAAGACTTTCAATTGTGAAGCATTTTTCCATATTGATAAAGAAAATAGAACAAAGCTTGAGGAAAAATCCAATAAGTGTACCTTTATTGGATACATTGTTAATGATTTTTTTTATCTCTTATGGGATTATGAAAATAACAAAATCATTAGGAGTAGATATGTCATATTCAATGAGAAGGTCATGTACAAAGATCAGTTGCAGGGAAAGAAACAAGAAAAACAAAAACCAGAATACACAGTGCTTGATGAGATAACTAAAAAAGAAATTCCAAAGGTACCAGAAAATCAAAATGTACAACAACAGGAGAAACAGGTACCTCAAACTCCTACAAGTGTTGTTAGAAGATCTACCAGGTTAAGTAGATGTAATGTCCCTGACCATCCATGCCGGGCCACACTATGCTAGATAAATCTTTTGTTCTCTTTGCGGAACATATTGTAACATACCCAACATCCAACTGAGCTATGCCACATAAATTTTTTGAACTGAATGCAATTAAAGTATATACACACAAAACTCTTGTGGAAGCATTATAAATAAAACGTAATCATAAAAATACATCTCTAAATAGAAGTATTTACACTGAAATAACCATAAACATATACATGCAACATATGCAGGAAATACCCATAAAAAATAAACACGTAAATAATAATGCATCATGTAAATTTATCACACAATTGGCACTTATCTTGGTAAGAATTTCATCAACTGCGTGAAGACCTTCCAAAAACCTCCCAGCCTTAGACCACACTATTCATCACTCTCAACAATGAGCCACCCCCGAGCTAGGACTAAACTCCACCCGGGTAAAGGGATTCCTAACCAGGCTAAAGGCTCATAGACAACAGGAAAGACTCTGTCTCAGGTGCCAACACAAACTAACAACCTATAGTCCCTCATTCCCCACATGCTTGTCCCACCCAGGAAGTTTTCCCCTTCTCTTCTCAACAGTCCTTCGGCTGCCCCACTTCCTTTCCGGGCTTCAACAACAGGCCAGACAGGAAGTCTCAGAGCATTGTAGTTGCATTTTAGCACCTTCAGGAAATCAATTCCCAACAATTCTCTCACCCAGAGAACTGCTCACGGTCCTGAAAACCTGCCTCTTCAATAACCCATGGGCCTGACAACCCGCTTCTTCATTCCATCTCCCAAGATAACCAGATACACCAACACAAAAATGGCTATGGATACAGGTTCAGGTATAGTCATGAACATATGAAAGATAGATCAATGGGTGTGTGCATGCTCATGGATGATTGGTTGGATGACTGAGTGATGGCCGACATGATGGATAGAATCCACCAGAAATGAACTAAGTCCCAAAAATATGTATGCATGTTCCCAACTTGACAGTTGTCATGTTGGAAGCTACTTTGGCCCCACTTGTCCCCAACTTTGGAACTTAGGATAAAATAATTATCCATACTTTATGATTTAAGAAATATTAATATAATAATCATTTTTGGCTTAAGCTCCCTAGATTATGCCTTTTCCTTAAATTTTAGCCCCACCCTTTCCCTAACTAGTGGATTTTAGTCCCCCGTATCTTTTATCGTGGTTAGTCTGTGCACATCGATGTATTTTATATTAATTATGAGATAGATACAAAAATAGGCGCACTGGACTTTAACATCTAGGATCTTCGGTCTAATCAAAACATAATCATCCTATCTTATAATAACTTGCTCACCAGCCTATAAAATGAAGCATATACACAAAAGGCTCCCTAGCCTAAATATTGTGCGCACTCAAGTTGTTGCACGCGGTATCCAGGAATGTGCACACTTCATCATTCTACCGTGCAGTACAAGCACACACTATGCCATGAAATGTGCACAAAAAATGATATCAAACAACTCACCAGCTTAAGTACATTTCCATTTACATTACAATTGGGTTTGGCCTAGGGATATTACAGTAGACCCCATGAATGATACTCTCCTTCATTGTATTATTTATTGTTGACTAATTCTGGTGAACCAAAATGTTATGAAGAGGCAATGAAGGTGGACACTAAAAATAAGTGGGAGCAAGGTATGAAAGAGGAAATGGATTCCTTGGTAAATAACCATACTTAGGACTTGGTTCATTTGCCTGTGGGAAAAAGAGCATTGCATAATAAATGGGTTTGCAAGTTGAAGGAAGAAGATGGAGGAAAAAAAAGGTACACGGCTAGACTTGTTGTAAAGAGGTTTGCACAAAAGAAAGGTATAGATTTTTATTAAATATTTTCTCATTTTGTTAAGATGCCTTCAATTAGGACTATTTTAAGTCTTTTGGTAGTACAATATTTACATCTTGAACAATTAGATTTAAAAACAATGTTTCATAATGGGGATTTGGAGGAAGAGATTCATATGCAATAGCCATAGGGGTATGAGTTCAAAGGGAAGGAAAATTTGGTATGCAGGTTGAAGAAGAGATTGTATGGCCTAAAGCAAGCTCCAATGCAGTGGTATTTGAAGTTTGACAGGTTTATGATAGAGCAAGGTTATAGTAGATGTCATTTTGATCACTGTGTTTATTTTAAAAGGATAAAAAATGGAAGCTATATTATCTTGTGATTCTAATTAGATGACATGCTTGTTGCAAGGTCTAATATGCAGAATATAAATGTGCTCAAGAAGAAATTAGATAATTCATTTGCGATGAAGGATTTGGGTGTTTCAAATAAAATCCTTGGTATGAGAATAACAAGAGACAAGAAAAATCGCAAATTGACGTTGTCCCAGGGTGAGTACATAGAGAAGGTTTTGGAGAGGTTTAGAATGCATAATGAAAAACCAATTAGTACACCTTTGGACAGCCATTTCAAATTAACTAAGGAAATGTGTCCCAAGACATAGGAGAAGAATAAATACATGTGGACAAGCTCCCTTGTTCATCAACGATTTGAAGCTTGATGTATGCGATGGTTTGCATAAGACCAGATATTGCACATGCAGTGGGAGTTGTGAGAAGGTATATGAACAATCTAGGTAAAGAACATTGGGAGGCAGTAAAGTGGATTCTCAAGTATTTGAGAGGTACTTATACTCATGCATTATGGTTTGGAGGTTCATACATTGTTCTATAGGGATATGTTGATTTAGATATGGAAGGTAATAAAGATAGCAGGAGGAGCACCACAGGGTATGTTTTTACTGTAGGTAGAACAACAGTAAGTTGGATTTCAAAACTACAAAAGGTTGTTTCACTTTCAACAACAGAAGCAGAGTATGTTGTTGCTACAGGGGCTATTCAAGAAATGATTTGGTTACAAAGGTTTATACAGGAATTGGGAAAGAATCAAGATAATAATAGGTTGTACTGTGACAGTGAGAGTGTCATTAATATTGCAAAGAACTCAACCATCCATTCAAATACTAAGCATATACAACTCAGGTACCATTTCATATGATCCATCCTGGAGGATGGACATTTGAAGTTGGAAAAGATACATACTAGCCAGAATCCTGCAGACATGTTAACAAAGGGAGTAACCAGGGAGAAATTCAATTCCTTCTTAGTTTCAGTTGGTTTTCAAGCATGAAGGTGAAGATGATAAATTTTCCAGGTCCAAGGTGGAGTATAGTCCAACAGGTACAACAACAATGGAGTTGTTGTGATTAGTCTCGAAGTGGGATATTGTTGGTTGTGGAGCTTGATTATCTTCCTCATTCATAGGTCTGTTTCATTCGTTCTTGGACCCTATTCCCTAATGGTGGTTGTAGGGTGGATTTCCCCCCCACAACTATCGCCAAGGGGTCCAAGGGGGGTGAATAAAATTTGTGTATCCCCCCATGGTGAGGGATTCGGGAGAATATCGCCCAAAGCGAAATATTGGGAAAAATTGCTTCGTAAAATATTGTAATTTCATAGTCAATCTAGACCATTCATTATAAGGTCATAGATTTGATGGTAGAAGTTATTTTTAGGGTTTTTTCCTGGAGAAGGCAACCCTCTATTATGACAGAATTGTATTGTGACTGTGGATTATCACAAATTTTGTATTCAGAGAGAGGAGACCGCGAGAGAAATAAGAGGAGGTTACAATGGTTGAGTTGTAGGTTGTGTCCCTTCATTTTGTTGAATAATAAAAAGGAAGGACCTGAAAATTTCTCTGGTGGACATAGCCCACACTAGGTGAACCACGTATATATGTTTCTCTATTGTATTATGTATCTTCTATGTTTTATTTCATAAACAAATTCATTTTATTGCTCCACCATCCTATTTTTCTAACATTATATTATGCACACAAACAAAAGTCTCGGTTGCTTCTGCCCATAGGTGCATGAGTGGTCTTGATCATGAATCATGGCCTTTATTGCCTCCAATATCATGAAGTTATTTCTTTCTGCTACACCATTCTGTTGAGGGTTGTAGGGAGTAGATAGATCCCTCTTAATCCCAACTTCTTTACATAATGTTTTAAAGTCATCTGAGGTGAACTCTCCTCCATTATTTGAACTCAAAATATTTATCTTCCATTCAGAAATATTTTCTACAAGTGATTTGAATTATTTGAATTTTCTAAATACTTCATCTTTTAATTTTAAGAAACAAATCCAAGTCTTATGTGATAAATCATCAATAAATGAAACATAATATACATACCCACTAAGTAAAGTGGTTGACATTGGTCCACACACATCTGAATGCACGATGTCCAAAACTCCTTTGGATTTGTTGTCACTGCTTGGAAATGGATTCTTCACATTATTTCCTTGTGCACATCCCTTGTTTAATACCCCAAGGCCGAGCCCCTGTGAAATGTAATGATGATTGTAGGCTAGTGAGCCAAGTAATTATAAGCTAGTAGACTTATGTGTTTATTAGGATGAAGAACCTAGAGGCTAAGGTCAGTGGGCCTGATTTTTGTATATGTAATTATGCAGATTATTAATAAAATACATCGTTGCGTGTAGACCGACCATGAAGAAAGAGTTATGGGGGACTGAGCTCCATTGGGTAGGGAAAGGAAGGGGGTTGAGAGGCTAGGAAATAGGGGCTAAGCTTGAGGGCTTAACCCAATGGAATATTATAATGTATTCCTGAAAAGTAATAAAGTTAGGAAAATAAACCCAGTTATCCTAAGTTCCTTTGAGGGGAGTAACAAACTCCAGGTGGATAGGAGTGTTCTCTTGGAGAGCCAAGTGTCACCCAGGACACATGTAGATTTATGTGGGAAGTTCCAACTTTGTTGGGGGTTCACAAACCATTTTTGCCACCTTCCAGTGTATTTCTCTCTCACCATTGCAACTCTCTCATGATTATGCAAGATGACCATTCTCATATTTTTCCTTTCTTTTTGTCAACATTTTGACCATTCTGGCCATTTAGTTTCCCATGACTTCATCCTGAGCATGTTGGCCATCCCTTGTGCAGTTCACGTACGCACCTGAACAAGTATGCAGCTAGAGTCATTTCTTCCTTTGTGAACCTCTATAAATTGTTGAGTCGTCCCCTTGCCTTACCCAATTTAGGTGGTCATGGATTGAAGAGGCGGGTTGTCAGGTCCGTGGTTGAGCAACTCTCTCCAGGTGAGAGAGTTTGTTAGGAAGTGATTTCTCCTAGAGGGATTCTAGTAACATATACGGAGCTCTGGGAATTCCTGATCTAGATTGTTGTTGAATCCCTGGAAGGGAAGTGGAGCAACTGATTGACTGAGGAACAGTGAAGGTGCATATTCCCGGGGTGGGATAGACATGTGTGGAATGAGATCATGTGTGCAGTGGGCATAAGTAGGATCCTTGGAGAGAATCCTTCTAGTTGCAGAGTGTAGCTTCTCGTAGCCTCATAGTAGGTCTAGGATTCATTTTCCCTAGGTGGAGTTTAGTCCCATCTCGGGGGTGATCCACTGCTGAGCATGATGACCAGCGTGGTCTAAGGATGGGAGGTTCGTGGAATGTCTTCAAGAAGTTTGTGGTCATCTATTAAAATATAAGTACCAAATATTTGTTCTTTGTATGATGTGTATTGTTTACATGTGTTATAATGTTACTAGAATTTTCTCTGTTTATTGCATGTATGTATTATTGTCACTTCCACATGAAATGTGTATGAATAAAATGTTGTGTCTATTAGAATTACATCATATATATATATATATATATATATATATATATAT
>ML777966.1:398287-415695 GCA_009831015.1 Picea engelmannii
GTATGTATGTATGTATGTATGTATGTATGTATGTATGTATGTATGTATGTATGTATGTATGTATGTATGTATGTATGTATGTATGTATGTATGTATGCATGTATGCATGTATGTATGTATGTATGTATGTATGTATGTATGTATATCATAGCGTTAATTGTAGTAGCATTGTTCAGCCTGGTTGGGTCAGGGAGCTACAAAATGGTATTAGAGACATGGTTCCAAAACTAACCCTGGATGGCCCATGTTAGTGGAAGCTAAAGAAAAGGTTTCAGAAGGAAATTGCTGTCGAAATGGACAAAATTGAAGTTAAGAGCCGATTTTTTGACACTGAGCCTGAATTAGTCCATATAAGTGGTTATGGAATCCAAAGCTCAAAGAAATTTGTTGTTGAAAAGGAAACAAAATGAATTTAAGAGCATTCCAGAATGCCAAGAGAACACCTTGTCCATGTTTGGAAGATTAGGAGGTATAGTGGTTCAAGAATGATAACAGAGAAAAGAGACTGCAGTAATCGTGGGTTTGGAACCACAAGGTTTGAAGTTGGGCCGTGGGATATGTTCGGGAGAAGGAGGATCCTTCACAATAGTCAGATATGTATAAATGTGCATGAATATTAACCCTTAATTACTTTGGACTTCATGACTTCAACAAAGCTTATGTGTGATAGAGCAGAAAGGGTTGAAGCCTGAAGTTCTGAAGTCCCAAAGAGGATCTACATCGTAGATCTGAGTAGGCGAAAATGTTTACCATTGGATTTGAACAAGGAAGGATCAAAACCATAGGGTTAATCCAAGAGCAGAAGGTAAGAAAGTTAGGGAGTTCGAATTTCAGGAGAAAGAGGGTATGCTAAGGTGAAATATCCCAAAGCCCGAAGTCCCGAAGTGACGTGGCCTGCTAATGTCACTAGGGATGACGTGGACACATGGGATGTGTGCCATGTGTTAGTGAGTTAAGAACCTTTGTAAGATATAAATGAAGTTAGAATGTGACATGTGTCACCCACCTGATTGGGCCATCTGTCAGCTTCGTGGTTCCTGCCACATGGCACTCCTGGTGGTGGCACAAGGTAGTTAAGATTGGTGAAGAAGTTAGCTGGATCGGGCCTGCATAAATTTGATCACGATAAATCAATATCGATGGTTAGGCAGCAATGTAGAGATCGAAGTTGTGCGGAAAATATTTCTACAAGGTGGTCTCATGATCCAAACCATGGTTTCCTAGAAGGGGTACGCGTCAGCATGCGGACAATTGCGAAATGATCGACTGGTTACTCCAAAACTGCCAACCCATGTCCCTACAATTTGAAAAAATATAAATTTTGATGTGACCTTTTCGGTATTTATTAGTTCAAGAACGGAAACCATGGGCCCCAGTGGACGTGTGGCACTAGATCATGAAGTCTAGAGACTTTACACTCTAGAATAAATCTCTCGTCATGGAATGAGAGGAATAAACCCCCGAAGTTCCATAACGTCGAAGTAAAGTGAGGCGATGATGTCACCAGGGTGATGTGGAAGTATGCAAGGACTCTTGGTTTGGGATTTTTGGAATGTGCAGAGGTGAAATCCTCCGAAGTCCCAGAGCCCCGAAGCTTCGAAGTCCTATATCCTTGAAGCATGGAGTTCCATAGCGAGTATCAGTCATTCGATGCTAGGAGATGTGGACTGTTGATTCACCCTAGTTCATGAGTTTGCAAATCCGTCACTCCGAGATATTTTTTGTGATGTGATTTGAGATCCGCCAAAGCTCGAAGCCCAAATTTTCAGAGCTTCAGAAAAGAACCCCAATCATAAGCGTGGGGTCACAGTCGTGGTCACATGTAAACCAAGGGATGAAGAAAAAGGGGCTAGCGCCCAAAATTTTGTTGCATAACATAACTGGGCTTAGAGATTGAAGATCGAGGGTGTCTTGACCAACCAAGACCTACAAAAAATGGAATCTGATATTGTTTTTGTTGAATCAGATTGGTTTATTTTGGAGAATTATTAAAGTATGATAGTATGAGAAAACTTGGTTGACTGCACATTTTGTAGACTTAACGATTGTTAGAACCAAATCAAATTTCCACATAGTGCAAAGAAATGGGGAAGGAACAGGGTTCTTACAGTTAGAAAAATGAAGTTAGAGGAATGGATATCCATTTAGGATTTGAAGTATCAAACTCCAGTGGGCATGGAGAAGAGATAGATGAATAAGGAAACATGATGAAAATCATTGAAAAGTTGCAGAACGATGTCCAGTCTCACCAAGCAGATAACAAAAACCTCATGAAAGCTGGGGAGAAATAGGGAGAAGTCCACATAAAGTTGATGCAGAGCCTGGAAAGAATAGAAAAGAAATTAGATAAGGAGAGTGTCTCAAGAAAATCAGGGAGTCACAAAAGAGAAAAAAGTGATAGAAGACATCACCAACAATCCTCGAGGCATTCCAATAAGAGAGCATACAGTAGCTCAAGTCCATCCCCTATTAGGAAGCATAAGAGGTCTAGGGAGGATGAGATACGAGGGGAAATGAACAAGATCAAATCTCCTACATTTGATGGGGAGCACAAGAAGGATGAAGATTCAGAGACATGGTTGTTGGGCATGAGAAAGTATTTTCAATTGCATAATTATTCTTCTCATGCAGAAGGAAGAATTGTCATATACCAGGTTAAAGGAAAAGCATCCATGTGGTGGGATCAGTTGGTGCAAGTACAACACCTCAGGGAGAAAAATATGACTTGGAAGTATTTCAAGAGGCATTTTGAGAAGAAATACCTGACCAAGAGGTAGTATGACAGAAAGATGAAAGAGTTCTTTGAACTTAAACTGGGAAGCATGGCTATTAACAAATATGAAAGGAGATTCTTAGAGTTGTTGAAGTATGTCTCCTTCATCAAGGATAAGATAGTGAATATTCAGAGGGACCTGAGTGGGCTGCCATATTTCATCAGTGATAAAATCTAATATGATGATCCCAAGACTCTGGAAGAAACCATAAGAAGAGAAATATTCTTATATGATCAACAAAACATAAATCCTACTTTCCAGAAGGCTTGGGAGGACAAGAAGAAGTTCAAGAAGGAATAGAGGTAGAAGGGAAACACGCCTTCATTTTTTAGAAACAGTCCTTAAGGACATCCATATTTTAGAGAGCATAGAATGGTTGAAGTAGGAGAGAAAAGTTGAAGGAAGGCACCCATTCAATGTTGGGGTTGTAAAGGAGACCACACGTATAGAGATTGTCCTCAAAAAAGTGACAAGGTAAGAGTTTTCCACAACGTACAGTAAGAAAAAATAGTGGAGGACATGGGAAGAAGAGTACCAAGGATCTATGTAGCCCTGGACAAGAAGCAAGTTGAGTTTCAATCACACATGATTGAAGTTGAAGGTATGATCAATAACCATGCCTTTACTATTTTAATTGATTTGGGGGCTAGTCATAGCTATATAGACCCTAAGGTAGTGGAAAGATTTATTTTTTCAAGAAGAAAGCATGGGAAATATTGGTTGGTACAGCTGGCTACAGGAGCCAAGATGAAATCTGTTGAGTTGGTTAAATCATGTCTAGTGTGAATGAATGGGTTGTGTACCAAGGAAGATTTGAACATCTTTCCATTGGGATCATATGATTGCCTAATTTGTATGGATTGGTTGGACCAACACCATGCCATATTAGACTTCCATAACAAGGAATTCACTTTCTTGGATGAGGAAGGAAATCAGAAAACAATCCAATGAATTCCCATGGAAGTTACTATTTGGGAAATCTCAGCAATGCAGCTGAAGAAGTGCTACATGAAAGGTTGCCAAATATTTGCAGCCCATATGGAGGAAGAATCTAAGGATAAGGTGCCAAATTTGTAAGGTCATGCACTCTTGGAAGATTTTGAATATGTGTTCAAGGAGGTACTAGGACTACCTCCAAAGAGAGATATTGATTTCTTTATTAGTTTGATGCCTGGAGCAACTCCAGTATCAAAGACTCCTTACAAAATGAGTACACCAGAGATGAAGGAATTGCAAATGCAACTTGAATAACTTATAAAGAAGGGGTATATACACCCAAGTGTGTCACCTTGGGGTGCCTCAATCTTGTTCATGAAAAATAAAAATGGGACATTGAGATTGTGCATCAACTTTAGACAATTGAACAAAGTAACTATGAAGAACAACTATACTCTGCCAAGGATCGATGATCTCTTTGATCAAATGAAGGATGAAAATATATTTTCCAAGATAGATAACATGTCAGGATACCATCAGGTAAGGATTAAAGAGGAAGATATCAGCAAGACCACCTTCAGGACAAGGTATGGTCATTATGAGTTCACAGTGGTTCCATTTGGGTTTTCAAATTCACCAATTGTTTTCATGTGCTTAATGAATGGTGTTTTCCGGAAATATTTAGACAAGTTTGTCATTTTTTTTCTGGATGAAATTATTGTATATTCCAAGTCAAAAAAAGAGCATGAGCATCATTTCAGGATGGTTCTACAAGTGCTAAGAGAACATCAGTTGTATGGAAAATTGAGCAAGTGCTCATTTTATCAAAAAAAAAATGACTATTTGGGGCATCTCATATCTGAAGAAGGGATGGAAGTGGACCCTGAAAAGATTGAGGCCATTAAAGGGTGGAAAACACCTAAGAATGTGACATAAGTCAGATCCTTCATGGGTCTAGTTGGATACTATAGGAGTTTCATTGCAGGGTTTTTGAGAAGATCTCACCCCATCACTTCCTTGCAAAGGGAGGGGAAGAAGTTCCAATGGACAGAAGAATGTGAAAAGATTTTCCATCAATTGAAGAAACTGTTAAACAGTGCTCCAATCCTAAAGATCGTAGATTCGAATGAAGATTTTTTAGTTTTCACAGATGCATGCAAAGAAGGACTTGGTGGATTCCTTAGCTAGAATGGGTTTGTTGTATGTTATGAATCAAGGAAGTTGAACGAGCATGAAAGGCTCTATGCCACTAATCATTTACAATTGGAAGCCATAGTGAACAGTTTGAATAAGTGGAGGCACTACCTCATGGGAAAGAGGTTTGAGGTGAGGACAGACCATGTAACGCACCCACGATGGGGCATAAAAATTTTGTCTTTTATTTAAGGAAAAAATATCCATTCATGGTTACTAATTTGGAAGGTCAGGGAACCAATCCGACCTCTGGGTCAAGGATCTCTGATTCTGAAGCCAAAAAATTCTATGATACCTTGATGGTCTCATTCTATAGTTAAACACAAAACCTTTTGGATTCTTGGTACAGGTTTAAGGGCACCCACGACCTTCTGTCTGTGTGTTCTAGCGCTCTTCAGTCCGTGGGCACTAGCTCCTCTTCAGTAGCCCTTTCCTTCATATGACCCTAGGTGGTTCCCTTGTGATAATGTGTTATTGCAAGCATGGGGAAGAGTGGTTCCCAACCAACTTTCTTTTCACCCCAAAATCCTTCTCATGCTAACACGTACCCCGTTACTAAAACAGTGGTTGAAATTGTGGCCCGCTCAAGGAATACTATCATCTGAGAATGTACTAGGCCTGAAATCCCTTCTGTTTGTCAATCTATGCTCCTTTGGTGCTTCCTACGATCAACGATTGTTATCAAACTCTGTTACTCCCTTCTTTCCTCCTTCCATGTGTCTCCATAGATTTCTATGATCTGTTGACACGTAATTCCCCTCTAAATCAGCAGCTGTCATTGACTCTGCCTTTTCGGCCTTCTGGAGTTTCAACTCTCAAACTCCACTCTCCTCTATGTGGAAATATCCCAGAGTGGACGATTTGTTGCCACCTATTCCCTTGAATCTATGGCAAGGATCTCCTTCGTGAGTTCGGCCTTCAAGAATCTCAAATCTCAAATCCTTTTTCTTCTCCTCCAATACGTGGAATCCTTCCACATGTCCTCTTAGATCGGATGGCCTAGGATTACTTTGGGTCTTTAATCGGAATTCACAGATCTTTGCCAAGTATCCTTCTGATATGACGGCTATAAATTACTTTGGGACTTTACCTGGAGTGTTCATATATTCACCACATCTCCTCTCCTAATCTGATGAGTTTGATCTACCTTGGCTCTTCAGACTTCACAAATCTCAATTCTCAACTGAGAGATTCAATCAAACTTTCCCGGAGCTCGCGATCTAACATCGTGTGTCCACCTTCGCATCGATGAATCTCATCATTTTGAAGACTTTGGCCTTCAGGGATTTAAAATCTCAACAACCATAGGTCTCCAGAGTGAATCCTTTCAGAGTTCATGATCTGGTGACACCTATCCAACCCAAAATCAAAGGCTATCATTTGCTCCGGCTGTTCGGGCTTTGGTGATCCTAAAACTCAACTTCTCCTTCGCTTTTCTCTCCGAGTACCTTCTCCCAGAGTCCACGATATTTCCCCACGTACCCCTTTCTGGATCTGACGATCAAGATTTACTTCAGGTCTTTGAGCTTCGACTATTTAACTTCTCAAACTGAAACTCTAGTGTAACTTTCCCTGGAGCTCGTGATGTGGTGACAAGTGTCCCCTCGCAGATCAATGGCTCTCAGCTCTTTGGTTGTCTGTGCTTCGATTGTTTCAACGTTACACCTCTGCCTCCTTCTGGATCTACCAGCCCGTTGACACGTATCCCCTTAGGATCCAATAGTACAGATCCGTTCCATCCCTTTGACTCTCTACGCTTCAGGAATCTCAAGTTTCAAACCTTGAGATATTCTCTCTCATGCACATATGAGAGTTAAGACTCATGCACTTCTTTCCATATCCAATGATGGTTGACCCTCTTTGCTCAGATTCAATGGATGATATATTTTCTCCTCTCCTGTGCTATCCTTGTTCGCTAGGCACTGATCCAATGGATCAAGATTCCCCTAACAAGTAATCTGACGGTTACTGTTTCTCCTCCTCCATAGCTTTAGAATTATCCTGAATTGGAATATTTTAGATGTTTTGAAGGTCTTGACCTTCGATTTACTTCCTACGAGACCTTATGTATGGTTCTCGACTTCTTTTCTCCCTCCTAAGATTACGAACTTGAAACATGTTCACCTCTTGGACCTCATATGCACTTTTGAAAAGCACTAGTCTCTTTTGGGTTTGGACCTTAGGGAATTTTGAAATCCCACATACTCCTTGCATAAATCTACCTATTTCAGATTGAAGGTCCATGACTTTCCTCGATCCCATGGTCCAAATCACATCGCAACTTTGGGTTTTAGAAGTTTAATTGCACCAACGCGCGATTCTCCCATCATGCAAAATCCACACTCACAGATCCGACGGTCAAGGTGGGTCCTGATAAATCCTTGGATCTACGGTCCAGATCACATTGCGACTTTCATTTTTATAGGATCAATCCCCTTCACGATGATTACCAACATTCTTCGATCTTCCAAATACTAAAGGAGTCGAGGCATTAACGCCTGGACTCCTCCTTCAAATCTAACGGTTCTGAAAAACCTCGGATCCTTCCAAACGGATCTCATTGATTCATCCTCAAAATGAAAGGATATTCCCTTTCGATACTTGAGTCTCACTATCCTTCCTAAGCTTCGTTAGTTATGAAGGATTTAAGGAGTTGTGCTCTTTCTCCTGGGATTAACACTTAGAAGGGTCTTCTGCATTATTCTTGCGCTCCTTCATCAAGTCTAGAACTTAAGTGGTTCTTGGTCTCTGCTTACCTCATAGAGATCCTATTCATATCTGCACTACCTCTCCTGAGCTTAACCAACTCCGTCCTCCAAGGGACTTAGAATGAATAGGAGGATTGACATGCATACATGAAACTGTACCTAAGGTCGATGAACTCATAGTTCGTGGCTATGGATTAAGCCACCACAGAATGCAAGCATTTACGAGTATAAAAACACATCCAATTCATATAGTCTCCTACTTTCCTAATTACACAATCAAGTAGTAATAAAATTGATACATTATAATCACTAATCACACATACCCATCCCTTCAACGTTCATAGGATATCCAACTTTAATTCACAGTACCCCTTAAATACACAAGATATGCGATTACTTATCTATTACAGGTGGTATCCAACTAGCTGACTATGGGTGTTCGTCCTTCCACCTGACCATAGGCTCAGAGGCATTCATTCTTAGCACCCTAGCCACCCCCGTGCCAAGCCATGATATCACCAGGGAACTCTTGAGGTTCTCAAGGATTCTTTCTCTATTTCAGCTTCTACTTGGGTTTTGTTCTCTACAACTTTCAGAGATTTCTTTCTCTATCATGGCCATGAGAGATATTTATTAGATTCTCACTCGCCATCAATCTCGCAACCTCCTATTCATCATCCGCTGGAGAGATCTCCCCTATTCTCCTTACTAATTTTTACTGTATCCTTTTCCCTAGTATCATTCTCGACCCATCCCGTTCCTTCTGTTAGAAGGGAACTCGGGTCAGCTTGGTCTGTCACACCTAATGGTACTTCGAGCTGAAATTATAGAGTTATACCATGTTCCCATTCATGGGAGTGGTTGATAATTCAACCATTGGTCCTTTCTTCATTAACTGGTTTCTCTCCTTGGGATCCAAAGGAGATATATTATCCTCATCAAGGGATTTTGGGGTTATTTGATATAATGACCCTCTCTTATATTTTTCACATTCTTTCCTCTAGTGATATCATGGCTAGTACTTTCAAGGCTTCACCCCCACAGTCAGTTATTGGCAACTCAAACAATAATACATTTAAACTGTCCACATGCCTTAGCATGGCAATCCTATTTATGATTAATTACAAGCTGGGGGAAATAGGGGTGTTACAATTCCCTCCCCCTTAAAGGAACACCATCCTCGATGTTCTTTCTCCAAAACACCTTCCATGATTTTCTCATTCAGTTGTTTCAGAAATATTGATCCTTCTTCCTCGGTCAAGTCCTTTTTTAGACCTTTAATCTTGGTCACCTGCTTTCAATAATTCTTAGACAACAAGCACGTTAATCATAGTTTTATGAGAAAACATTGCATTAAAATATCTAGGGAAATTTCATAATCTTAGCACAATAATTATCTGCGCAGTTTGTGGATTTTTATCCACATGGTTGGTTTTTTATCCAAGATCATTGTTTTCCTTGACATACCCATTGGGTGTGTTATCACATATGTTTGTAAGTGGGTGTTTTCCTAAGAAATGGCCCCCCTTTGGATAAAAAGTGGTAGGAATGGGTTAGAAACCCACTTATCCTAAGTTGTATGCATGGGCGCATCATGATAAGGAGTGCATAGATATGGGCAGCCGAGAGATGCTTGCTCAGATCTATGGCGTAGGTTCCATATCAGACCCCCCCACGTCATTTTACCTTTAACGGGACAGGGGGGTCCGATATGGTGGTTTTAGATTGTGGGCCCCTCATTATCATGGCACTTCCTCATGATGTCAAACGCCTCCTTCCCCCACTAAAACCTCTTACCACCTACCCCCCCCCCCTCCAATATNNATACCACATACCTTCTCTTCTTACCACCCTCACCTCCCGCTGATGCTTCTCTTCCACTTACTTGTCCCTTCTCTTGCGTTGTGTTAGCGCCACTCCTCACCATATCCCCACCTACCATGTGTACTCCACTCCCTGCTTCATGTCACATCTATCTTTCTGCCTCCGCCTCTCACCTCCCACCATCTGTCTCCCATGTCATCTCCACCTATATGGTTTTACCCACTCTCCCTTCGCCACCACAACCTTTGTCCCTACCACATCCTTTCCATATCCTTTCTCTTGACCACCGAACATGTGTCATATCCCGCTAGAGTTTTACTGGTCGCCTCACTTGTTCCTTCTCATCAGCATCCATGGTCATTGACCAATCTTCCTCGTATGCATCCAACAAGGTGAAGAAGGCGAAAGGAAGACAACCATGTCTCCAAGCATGGGCATTGACTCTGTTCACTCAGATCCCAATGAACCAGTTAATGTAAGTGTGGAAGGTGGGTGAGACATCGTCTCCTTCCATAAATAGGAGGCCAGAAAGGGACAAAGCGTAGAGGTAGGCTGCCAGTCCAGACTGACATAGATTTTCTCCAATAGAATAATGCATCGACAGTTTGACCAACATCTTCATGCGTAGCCTGACAGAGAAGCTCATCAATGTAAGGCCTTGAATGTATGACATGATCGTGTTTCAAGCAGCCCGAGCCTGTTCTAAGTATATGTAGGTATTTTTTCCATTTTGTTAGTGTGAACGGTAGAGCTAAGCTCCCGATTGAAATTTTTTGACGAGGCCTCTAGTTCTCTAGTTATGCTATGTTTATGAGATTTCTTTCTTAATGAAAGTCATCTTCTTTTCCATCTCTTTGTAATCTCTGTATTAAGACACTCAAAATTGGAGGATCCAGTCGATGGTGGTGGTTTTTCTATGATGTAGGTTTGATCACTGCAATATCTTCATCGGTTTTAATATTCTTCCTGTGTTACCTTTTCCCTTATTACGTTGAGTATCTCATAATTGGAGGATCCAGTCGAGATTTTATAGTAACATTGTGGTGTAGGTTTGATCACCATGTTGTTGTAATTGTGTCATTCATATATATCTCAGTGTCTGAAGCTTTGAGTCCAAGAGGATCTTGTTCTTGAATGTCCTCTTTAGGATGTTGGAAGATCGGATGTCCATAGCAGGTCCCTCATCTTCTTATCAATTCTTCCCCCTACTCACCTTTTACAACAAATCATTGACTGAAGTTAGACCAAGACCTCACCTGTTTATGCATTCTAACCCAGTTTTCTGAGTTAAAGTGATACAGTCCTAAGAGAGAATCCATTATACCATCCTTAAACTTATTTATTGTGACATACAAATTGATGGGTATCAGGATCATCCCTGCTGCAATCTAGGGGTGACTTATGGTGCTAACATTTCTGGCACCACTGCCAGGGAACGAAGTTGAATATTTTCCATGGGAGTGAACAACAAAGCCTACTAGTTCTGAAGGTGCATCAGAACCCAGTACATTAAGATTGCAAGTGTGCACTTGGCAACTCCATTGTGATGACTCCATTGGTCTGACCTCGTTACTTAGCTAGCTTCGAAAGTCAGACACACATGGTCTCATCCACAACTTCCTCTAGCTATGCTTGAAGCTGATCTGCAAAAAATTATCATAAAGGGAAAGGCCCTCCAAGAAGGTACTTCTTCCATTGAACCAGGTAGCTCTGATGATTTCCAGTCTTCTCCTGTAAGAACTCCAATATCTACATCTCATCCTATGGTTATACCTTCTGTTGGAGTTTCTCGAGTTTTAAATTTTGGGAGTGGTCCTATTGAGTTTTCTCCTCCTGGTGTGGGATTGGAGGGAGAAAGACTTTTCATTCCACTCTCCCCTAAAATTATACCATGGTTTAGACCCATCATCTCAGAAGATTTTCCTACTTCGGTCTTCACCACTCCTCCTCCTATTACTTTTTCTATTACCACAGAAAGAGAGACCTCAGTTCCCCCTAGCCCTTCATCTCTATCTCTGAATCCTTTGTTGTTTCCCTTTCCTCCTAGAAGCTCAGTTTCAACCTTTCTTTTCCTAGCACCTTCGCCTCCCAGTTCTCCTCCACCTCACATCCCTATGGCAGGTGCTAATCCTCCTAGAAACTGAATGGATGCCATAGTAGCTGCAAGGTATTCTCCCCTAGTCCTACCTCAGCCCGTGAATTATCTCCCTATTGGAGATTACCTTAAATACATGCCTAAGTTCACTGGAGAAGAAGATGTAACTATTGAAGAGCACCTCACTGTGTTCTACAGTTATGCAAACAATCTAAATATTGAAAATGAAGATGTCTAGATGAGAGTATTTGTCCAGAGCCTTGATGGTGAGGTTAGAAAATGGTTTAGTGGATTGACTCCTGGATATATTGTTGGGATTGAGGCTCTAGATGAGTCCTTCTTAAGATAGTGGGGAGATACAAAAGATTTCTTGTATTATATTACAGAGTTTGGGTCCCTGAAGAGAAAAGAGGGAGAATCTGTCTCTGATTTCTCTAAAAGATTCAACAAAATGTACAATAAGATCACTATTGAGATTAATCCTAAAGAAGCCTCTTCTAATATCACTTATGCTAGTGCTTTTTACCATAATTTTTTCCTCTTTCTTAGAGTAAGAAGAGCTACTTCCTTGGCTAACATGCAAGCTGCATCCCTGGAAGTAGAATCCAATGTGTTGGTGGTTAACAGGCTCAGAAGCAAGTCTAACAGAGACAAGGGAAGGAAAGGAGTTGAAACCTCAACCTCTCGTTCTTTTGCAGCTTACCCTCAAGTAGATGAATTAACCAAAATGCTAAAGTCCTTGTCTGCAGAGATGGATAAAATGAAAATGGAGGGGAAGACGACATACAGAAACCCCCAAAACATTGACAACAAAGGAAACTTCAGGAGGCCAAATAACAATACTCCTTAGATTATTCCAAGGGATCAAAGGGATAGAGATAGAAGTGATCATAAAATCCCAACTCCCCTTCAAAATAACCTTGTTATTGATGATGAAAGGGAAGAAGAGGAACTTGACCCTAAAATTCACTGTATTGGAGATACCTCCCCTTTTGCCCATTTGACTCAATATGCCTATGAGGAGTCCCTCCTAAATATTCAAATAAATGAGCTGAGTAAGGGGGAGAAAGTGAATACCAGTCCCAATAAATATAACCTTCGATCTAAAAAGAAAGAAGGGAAGTCGGACATCCATGATAAACCTTCCACAACAGAGAAACCTATCAAAAACACAACCAACACCAGCAAGGAAAAGAGATCTAAGGATTCCCCACCAATATCCAAAGACCATGTCCCAAGGGTGAGAGAAATTTTGAATCCCCCTTCCTCCTTAATTTTTGATCATGAAATCCAAAAAATCAGAATCCTTGTGCCCCTTTCAGAACTAGTTAAGAACAAAGACATCAAAAAATACATGTCTAAACTATTGCATTATGATCCATCTTGCCATTCCACAGACTCAGTAAATCTCCAAGATGAAAATACAACAGTCATCTTAGGTCCTATGGTAGAAGATAAACATGATTCATATCCTCCCTTCTACACATCACTGAACATACATGAAAAAGTGTTGCATAAATGTCTAATGGATTTAGGGTCTTCCCATGATATCATGCCCAAAACTGTCATGGAAGATCTCGGGCTTGAATTCATAAGGGCCTTTCATGATTTATACTCTTTCGATTCAAGGAGGGTGCAATGTCTTGGGGTCATCAAATATCTGGTGGTAACCTTGTTTCAGCTACCCATGAAAAGTGTGGTCATGGATATTGTGGTGGTTGATGTTTTGCCCAAGTTTGGCATGTTATTATCAAGATCTTGGATAAAAAGGATTGAGGGAACATTACATATGGACCTCACATATGCTACTATTCAAGTCTTTGGAGGGGAGCACAAAAGACTATACAGATAAGCTCAACTGGCCTACATCATCAGTGATGAAGAAGACCCCACCAATCACCCTATTTTTTCTCTGGATATTGATCTGGGATCAAGCTTGTTACAACTCACTAATGCTCCTAAATATCCCCTTAAGATCAGAAAGCACTCCCCCCCCCCCTTGAATATTATCCTCCAGTTACTTCTGTGTGGAAAATGTTCTTTGACAGAGCCTCTTTTAGGGAAGGAGATGGTGTTGGAGTGGTATTTGTTTCCCCTACTCAAGAAACCATGCATCTGTCATACAAATTAGAATTTGAAGCTACCAACAATGTGGAAGAGTATGAAGCCCTATATTTGGGCTTGAGAGTTGCAAAGGACATGGGGATTGAAAGGCTAGCAGTGTTTGGTGATGTTGATTTGATTATTCAGAAAGTCGGAAATATTTACCAGGCCAAATACCCTCGGCTCAGGAGTTACATAAATGAAGTATGGGACCTCATTGACAATGTTTTCTTGGCCTTCAACATTTCATTCATCCATAGAGAAGAAAACACAATGGTCGATTCCCTAGCTGTCTCAGCAAGAAATTTCATATTTCCTCTACCACCCAAGATTAGGTATGATGTAGAAGTGAAATATAGACCCTCTATACCTGACAATGTCAAGCATTGGAAAGTGTTTGAGGATGATCTAGAAGTCATAAGATTCCTGGAGACCGTCGATGAGTTTTCAGAATTGCATATTGATCAAGACCCTGATTCTGACATAGAAACCCATGATGATGTTTTTTTGGAAAAGATCGCTAATCATCGTATTGTGCAGTTACCAAGTAATCACATTCGAAAGGCACTAGTTCCTTTGGAAAGGATTTTTGACAATAATGATGTAGCAGTAAAAGCTAAGAGGCTGGATGAGGATGATGATGCGTCTGAGTGCAATATTGGCACAGAGGAGGATCCGAAGTTTGTCAAGTTGTGTAATAGCTTGTCAAAGGAGAAGAGGGCTGAGTATACTGAGCTATTAAAATAATTTGTTGATGTGTTTTCCTGGACTTATAAATACCTTAGAACATATGACATCAGCGTTATTGAACATAAGATCACATTGAAGTAAGGATCCAAACTATTTAGGCAGAAGTTAAGACAGATAAATCCTATGTTGCTTACTATCATGGAGAAGGAGGTAAAGAATCTCTTGGATGCCCAAATCCTTGTTTCCTTGAGATATTCAGAATGGGTAGCCAACCTGGTCCCAATAAGGAAGAAAAATGGAGAGATCAGGCTCTGTGTCGACTTTAGAAATCTGAACAAGAGCTCAAAGAAGGACAAGTACCCACTGCCAAAGATGGAACATGTATTGCAGAGGGTAACAGGTGCATCCAAGATTTCCATGATTGATGGATTTTTCGGCTACAATCAGATATATGTTTTACCTGAGGAAAGAGAGAACACATCCTTCACCACTCTTTGGGGCACATTCATGTATGCCAAAATTCCCTTTGGGTTAATGAATGCGAGAGCAACCTTTCAGTGAGCGATGGACATTGCCTTCATTGGGGAGAAGGATAAATTTGTGGTCATCTATCTGGATGACATAACAGTCTTTTCCAGAGATGATAAGGAACATTGTTGTCATATGAGGAAGGTTTTCTTAAAATGTAGGAGGTTTGGTCTTTCCCTGAATCCTAAAAAATCATTATTTTCTATGACGGAAGGGAAATTACTGGGGCATATAGCATCTGTTGAAGGAGTAAGGGTCAATCCCAACAAGGTGGAAGAAATCCAAACCCTGTGACCCACGAGATCCAGGAAGGAGGTCCAATCTTTCCTGGGCAAAGTTAATTTTTTAAGAAGATTTGTTTCAAACTTTGTCGAATTGGTGAAGAATATCACAGTCATGCTCAAAAAGGGGAATGAAGTGAAGTGGAATACTAAATCTAGAGAATCCTTCAAACAAATCAAGAAGGTGTTGATTGAGGCACCTTTTCTTATCAGTCCTGATTATTCCAAGGATTTTCTGATCTTTTCTTTTGCTTCTTTTGATACAGTGGCAGATGTCTTGTTGCAGAGAAATGTTGAGGGATTGGAGAAGCCTATCTCTTTTTTCAGTGGGGCATTGAGGGATGCAGAGATTATATATGACATCATGGATAAACAAGCCTATGCATTGGTGAAATCCCTCAAGACTTTCATGATCTATGTCCTTCATTCAATGATTATTGCATATCTCCCTTTAGCTGCTGTGAAGGATATTCTCATTCAGTTGGACATAGATGGGAGAAGGAGCAAATGGATTGCCAAAATCCTTGAATTTGATCTAGAAATCAAGCCCACCAAGATAGTTAAAGGTCAAGGTTTAGCCAAGATGTTGGATGAATCTAATTGTAAATATTTGGGGGTTAGTTTCATCAATGTTTTCTCAAAGAATCAATGGGCGGAGTTCTCTGACAAGATTTCTCAAGACGGTCCCCCTTTAGCAGAGTGTGCCTGGTATAAAGACATTAGGTTTTTTCTGCAGGAGTTGAGGCCCCCTGGTGGTATGGGAAGGAGAAAGTAAAGATATTTAAAACTAAAAGCATTTAGGTATTTCCTCATTCACCAGGCCTTGTATTGGAAAGACCCTCTAGGATTTCTTCTGAGATGTCTAAACCCATAGAAGGCCCAAAAAATTATGTTCGATTTCCATAGAAGCCTATGTGGGGGACACCATTTCTGGAAGACCACAGTGTAAAAAATCCTCAGTCTTGGGTAATACTAGCCCACTTTATTCACTGATGTCTATACAAAAATCAGAGCATGTATCAAATGTAAAAAATTCTCAGGAAAGCAGCAGCTCAAATCTCTGCCACTAAAGCCTGTAATAGCTTCAGGACCCTTTTAGCAATGGGGGTTGGACTTCATTGGGGAAATACATCCTGCTTCCAATGGTCAACATAGGTGGATCTTAACTGCAATAGATTATTTCACCAAATGGATAGAAGTTATCCCCACTAAGAGTGCTTCACACCAAGTGATGATTGGTTTTCTAGAAGATATTATGGCAAGGTTTGGGTGTCCAAATAGAATCATTACTGATAATGCTGCCTCCTTCAATTTTGAGCCATTGATCAAGTTCTATAAGTAGTTTGGGATTTCATTAATTCACTCCACTCCCTATTATCCCCAAGGCAATGGTCTGGTAGAGTCCTCTAACAAAAGTTTGGTCAAGCTTATTAAAATACTGTTAGAAGACAATAAAAATGCATGGGATTCAAAGCTCAAATTTTCTCTGTGGGATGATCAAGTGACAACGAAAATATCCCTAGGCATCTCCCCTTTCCAACTTGTTTATGGGGCAGATGTTGTTTTTCCTTCTCAGCTAGATTTACCCGTAGCGAAATTCTTTCAGGATTATCAAGGAGAACTTGACAATATGATCATAAGAATCCATCAACTGGTAGAATCTTAACAGACCAGAGAGAAGGTGATGGACTAAGCTCATGACTGCCAGCAAAGGATAAAGAAAGCCTTCAATAGGAAGAGAAGAAAATAAGATTTCCAGCTGGGAAATCTAGTGCTTAAATGGGATGCACCCATGCAGGACAGAGGAAAGCACAACAAATTTCAAGCCCTATGGATTGGGCCTTTCACAATATCTGAAGTATTTTCAAATAATACTTACAGGTTGCAAGACTTGGAGGGTGAGGAAGTTTTTAATGGCCGTGTGAATGGGCATTTCCTGATGAAATGTTTTACTTGAGCCATAAGTGGATCCCTTATAATTGTAAATATTGTTTTCCCTGTTTGATTTTGTTTAATTTAGTAAGTGACCCCATAACCCAACAATAAGGCACTTAAGCTGCAAAAGAGTTCTTGACATCTCCCAAGGAGCAAGACATCCCCCATGGAGCCTAATGTTATCACATATGTTTGTAAGGGGGTGTTTTCTTAAGAAATGTCCCCCCTTTGGCTAAAACATGGAAAGAATGGGTTAAAAACCCACTTATGCTAAGTTGTATGCCTGGGAGCATCATGCTAAGGAGAGCTTAGATCTGAGAGGCCGAGACCTATGCACTCT
>ML777966.1:415745-452567 GCA_009831015.1 Picea engelmannii
CACCCCCCCTCCGATATACCACTTACCTTCTTCACTTACCACCCTCACCTCCTGCTAACACTTGTATTCCACTTACCTATCCCTTCTCTGCCATTGTGTCAGCACCACTCCTCACCATATCCCTACCTTCCATGTGTACTCCACTCCCCACCTCATGTCACATCCCTCTTTCTGCCTCCGCTTCTCACCTACCACCATCTGTCTCCCATGTCATCTCCACCTATATGGTTGTACCCACTCTCCCTTTTCCACCACAACCTTTGTCCCCGCCGCATCGTTGCCACATCCTTTCTCCTGACCATCGAACATGTGTCATATCCCACTAGAGTTGTACTAGTCGCCTTGCCCATTCCTCTTCGTCATCATCCAGGGCCATCGACCATTCTTCCGCGTATGCATCCAACAAGGTGCAGAAGGCAAAAGAAAGACAACCACGTATCCAAACGCGGGCATTGAATTTGTTCACTCAGATCCTAATGAACCAGTTAATGTAAGTGTGGAAGGTGGGTGAGACATCGTCTCCTTCCATAAATAGGAGGCCAGAAAGGGACAAAGTGTAGAGGTAGGCTATCAGTGTGGATTGACAGAGATTGCGCCTGACAAAATACTGCATGGGCAGTCTGACCAACGTCTGCATGCGCAACCTGATAGAGAAGCTCGTCAATGTAAGGCCTTGAATGTATAACATGATCGCGTTTCAAGAAACCCGAGCCAGTTCTAAGTATATGTAGCCATTTTTTTCATTTTGTTAGTGTGGATGGTAGAGCTAAGCTCCCAATTGCAATTTTTTTACAAGGCCTCTGGTTCTCTGGTTATGCTATGTATTTAAGATTTCTTTCTTAATGAAAGTCAACCTCTTTTCCATCTCTTTGTAAGCTCTATATTAAGACACTCAAAATTGGAGGATCTAGTCGAGGGTAGTGGTGTTTTTGTGATGTAGGTTTGATCACTGCAATATCTTCATCAGTTTTAATCTGTTTCCTGTGTTACCTTTTCCCTTCTTACGTTGAGTAGCTCAGAATTGGAGGATCTAGTCGAGCTGTTACAGTAACATTGTGGTGTAGGTTTGATCATCGTGTTGTTGTAACTGTGTCATTTAGATATATCTCAGTGTCTGAAGATTTGAGTCCGAGAGGATCTCGTTCTTGAATATTTTCCTCTTTAGGTTGTTGGAAGATTGGATGTCCATAGTAGGTCCCTCATCTTCTTATCAGTTCTCCCCCCTACTCACCTTTTACAGCAAATCACTGACTGAAGTTAGACCAAGACCTCACCTGTTTATGCATGCTAACATAGTTTTCTAAGTTAAAGTGATACAGTCCTAAGACAACATCCATTATACCATCCTTAAACGTATTTACTCTGACATACAAATTGATGGGTATCAGGCTCATCCCTGTTGCAATCCAGGGGTGACTTCTGGTGCTAACAGGGTGTATGATCCCAATTTAATAGTTTACAAGAACTATCATGGTTTCATCTTCCTTGCATTCACTCACCCTCCAGGCCCATGCTCAGGAATCCCCTTCTCTACTATATAGTCCCTCAGGTGATCCATCTTGCTTTGTCCAGGTTTTCTTGCACACAAAGAAATACCCATCATGTGCATGATCCTGATCAATAGTTTACAAGAACTATTAAGGTATCCTCTTCCTTGCAGTCACTCACCCTCCAGGCCCAGGCTCAGGCATCCCCTTATTTTCTATACAATCCCTCGGGTGATCCATCTTGCCTTGCTAAGGTTTTCTTGCACATAAATAATTCTAGAGACTCTATCGAGTCGTACAGTCGAGGCGTCCCTAAGACTTTCTCTGTCGAGCCATACCTCCGGCTTGTGTTACCTCAACACTATATATTCTAGGTGATCATGGTGTTGGTCTCTAAAGATGTCCTAAAAGCAACCTCTATGCATCAACCAAAGGTAGGCATTGGCACAAGCGTTTTACTTGTCGCCTACATAGGTTCTTACCTTCTGTTTTCAATACCCAGCCTCCAAATATGCAACACCTATAAAGGAACAATAATCGTAAAGGGAATGATAGTTTTTCTATTCAAAGGAACAACATGACCTGCATAAGGAAAAAAAATCGAAACAAAAGGAATAACAATCGTTACATTGGGCTGAACTAATGTTGAATTAATTGCATTATAGTATTTACCCAACTATCTAATTTTTCAACCCGGGGTTCGTAAACTGACGAAGCACACGCAAAGTATATGAAAGATTGAAGCAGGACTAATCTAATCTAATGTTTAAGCTACAGCTGAAATTGAATCATTAATCTAACACACGACTGAAATAGAATCATTAATCTAACACATGACTTGGAATTGAATTAATCTAGTTGCTTAAATGAAATTAATCTAGGAATGAGAAATTGCATGAAGGAATTAATCTAGAAATGGAGAACTACATGAAGGAAAAGCAAGTACAACATGCAAAGAATTGAATGACACAACAACATATGTGAGCTCACACCATTGAAGCAATCTTCTATTATATTAACCAAATCAATCTTCATAACAAAATAATAAAAGCATGAAAACCAAAACCATGAATCAAAGGTAAGAATCCCTTTCTCTTTCGAATCCTAATGACTACCATTAATGACTACTCTGATTCTCTACTTACAACTTAATTGAATTCTAATTGCTCCTAATCGAATTATCATGAATAGAGAGAACTCTCTTTTATACATGAGAGCCTTGAATATAACATAACCATCTCATTATTATAGATCCACTTTTCTCTCAACCTATTTCCCATTATTACAAAATATAATCCATTCAAATCCTCACACATATCTCTCATATATCTTAGATAAGATATTACAACCAAATCTCCATGATCTTCTCCTTGGAATGGGCTTGAATTTTCTCCTCAAATATTGAAATGGTGGAGGAAGTATTCGAGAAATCCTTTGAATTAATCCTTCACATATTCCTACACGTTACAAAGCTCACACATATTTGAGATATATATGAAAACATGTCAATTTTCTAACATTTAATCACAAATTCCTTTTAAATACTAAAATGAATAAAGTGGAGAACAATAAGGTGAAACCTAAGTATATTCATGGAAATGATATCATGAAAGGTTAATGGGGCAATGAAATGTGAAGAATAATGAAGGGAAAGGTGGATGAGAATAGGACATTTCTGAGCCCCAACATACCCCCCAACTTAACTTGTTGCATGTCTTCATGCAACCATGCATGGATCTTCTCAAGAAATGTTGACATTTGGATGTTGGCTTTGAGTGATTATAATGAATGTTTCCATGATGGGATTTACATGAGTAACAACTGTCATTTTCTTATGGTTGGTTCTTGTGTGACAACCATGAATATAAATAATGTTGGTTCTTGTGTTTACAACATTCATTTCATTATTTGTTCTCTTGCTGTTATGATAATAATTTTCCCATGTTTTTACTGAAAAATATATGCTATCAATGTGCATAAGGAAACATCACTGAGTATAAGAAATCCCTTTTATTTGTATATTTGTGAATCATGCCAATATGTATATCAGTGCTTATGAAGCAAAGTGCAACAGAGTATCATTGGAAAATAAATGTTGGAAAAGAAATGTTCATAACTGGTAAATGAGACGAAAAATGGAATGATGGTAGTGGAAAAGTGGAGTGATGATAGTGAATAAAGTCCCTTACCCCCCAACTTAACTTATTGCATGTCCTCATGCAACATGGCATAAGTCGTAGAAGTGAAAAAGGAAAGGGAACTTAATGAGGGAATTTTCCAAATTATTCATTGATAGAAGTTGAGGAATTACATGATTAAAGTTTAGAAAATAACATACCTCCACTTACCCAAAATGTTGATGAACTATGCAATAGGAATACGGTTGACGCAGCTGCTAGATCACGGAAGATGTCACTGCTGCATGATCATATGGAAAGTGATTGTTGTTGTAGTTGCGACTGTTATCTGCTGGATCAGAGAATGTGAAGTGGAGGAAGCTGAACTGTTGTTGAATGCACCATGGAAAAGAGAAAGTATGAAAGTGGAACTGTGGTAGTCTCATATGGCTGAAGTCATGCTGTTGTAACTGCTGATAGAGTCATGAAAAGTGTATAGTATTCACCCACTGCTAAACCTGATGGTACAATTCTAATCATGTGAATGAATGTGTCGATGTCGAGCATGAAAAGAAGTCATTGGATTACCGACCAATGATGAATGTCGTTAACCAATGTGAGGCAACTCACCATTGATGTCAATGAGTTCCAAGGTACCTGAGTACATCTGGCGAAGTGCGAATGAATGAGTTGATGTCGAACCACTTGCAAGATCTGACGATCAAGGGACATTGATGTATTCCCATGATTGTTAGCGAGAGAACTTGCCATTAAGGCATGCAAGCCTCAAGGTACTAAAAAATGGACTCTAGTCTATATCCCAAATAAGGTGTTGAGGTCGATGGAACAAGACATGTTGAAAGGTGGGCCTTAAGGAATCCCACATAAATCAACACGAGTTGAGATAAAAAGAGTGGTAGGACTATAAATGAAAATATCCCAGTGGTAACAGTCTTTATGGCAAGGCAATGTAGTCATGGAAAGGGAGATGGATAGCTTTATTGACAAGGAAAACTGAAAAAAACTAAAAATATGTATGCGACTCAGAAAGATAGGCGTGTGTGAAGTCATGAAGGATAAGTCAATGGAATATGGGCTTCAACATAGGGATGAACAATCTACTTTGAAGGAGAATTGGAGGAAGACATTCGTGGCGCAAATGGTTTTATGAACGGGTTTATGGGTAACTGCAAACACCATGATGTGTAATACGAGAATTAGTTCCTTCAAGCAATCAAGGAAGCATGTATTTTTTTAATTTTTTTTTTTTTTTTTTGAAAATCACTTTAGCAGCAAGATGCGATTGGTCACACGCCTGAAAAAAAACTTAGTACAAATCCTGCATGAAAACTTGTGAGATGTTCGAAGAAAAACAGAACATTCAGAAAGAAGGACAAATGTGACAAAGTAAATTAAAAATGCATTGTATACCTCTTGTCGTGATCATTGCGTGCATGTTTGTTTCATCGTTGCTTGCTTAGAGTAAAATCGCAAAAACATGTGTTCACTATTGTTTTCAAGAATTTATAAAAACATCCATTTGCAATGTTATTTATTTTTGTTGTTTTTTAGTTTTGTTTGTTTATCTAAAACAAAGAAGACAAAGAAAATATTTTTACATTTTTTTTTTATAGTTTATATCTAAAAAAACTAAACAAATATATATATATATATATATATATATATATATATATATATTTATTTATTTAAACTATTTTACGTATTTACAAAAATAGCAAACAAAATAGATTTTTTTTTACAAAACAAACAAAATAAATGTTATTATTATTATTATTATTATTGTGTTTTTTAAATTATTATATGTACATATTAATAACAATACAAATTCTAAACTAAAAGTCTGTTGGATTGTGCAATCAACAGAGAATGACACTTCGCTCTTCATCCAAGCCTAAAATCATAGTGTCTACCCTTATCACCTTCAACTGTGATTTGTGTGCGAGATTGGAAAAATTCTCTAACATACTAGACATAGATGCATCCTGCATGAGAGTTTTACCAGGTTGTTACCATTTTTCCCTGCATGTTGCATGCTCTGTTGAAGTTGCTCAACCATCTGATTTAAAGATGGATCCTTAGCTCTATCTACTCTACTAATTATTTTATGCTAGAATCATTAAGTAGACAGACATTGCATTGCGGAGAAATCAAATGGGCTGGCTATGTATCTCCCACGTTGAAAAACCGACCATCCCAAAATTGAGTTTTTTTTATGGTCCGAAAAATCAAAACTGCTCTCAAACCACGCAAAAGTTTCAAAAACCACTCGTGAGTCATCTAAATGAGACTCTTCTGCACAAAACCCATGTTCCATATTTTTAAAATTCATCACTGTTTGCTCATAAATTTCATCCGAAGTTGATTGTCTGCAAATGCACGTTAATTGACAGAAAAAAATAATTTCCAAAGCAAATACAAATATTATTGTTCGTCCAGAAATAACTGATAAAAATTTCTTGGAATGAATTGTCCAAAATATTAACGAAGATAATGCAATGGGTGTAGAACATTGATGCATTGGGCATTTATCCAAGCTTATCAGAAGAAACCTAGCAAGCTATGGAGTAAGAAAAATAATGTCACCAACGGGATTCAAATTCAGCAACAGTTGGTTAACAAATCAAGGCTTTAGATTGAATGCAAGAATCTGATGAACAAATCTCATTTTTGAAGATGTGAGAAGATAATGATAGATCATAGAAATCACGAGAAATCTCAAACAAGAAGGGTAAATCATTTTCTTTTATTATGCAACAACCATCATTGGAATAGGTGAATTTTATTTTTATTTTTATTATATATAGATATATATATATATTGGTTGAGATTTATCATGGAGATCTTCATTTAATTTTTTTTTTCATGTTTTTTGTTTTTTTTTTTTTAATGAACACCCTCCGCTTTAATTGTTTTGGACTATCACTCTACTCATCACACCCCGGTTCTAGACCATGATTTAATACCTGGAATATATATTTTTGATTTTATAAATCGTAACAGTCCACATATTTTGGTGATTTAATACCCGAAATATATATTTCTGATTTTAGAAATCATAACAGTCCACATATTCTGGCCCAGGAAACTCCAACTAGACTATTACCGTCAGTTATAAAATGATGGCAATGATTTCCAGTGCAGTGTTTAGTCCAGGTTTTATGTTTTCAACCGAGGCAAAATCTTCTTTAATAAAGATCATGTTGAAAGGGTGCGGTGTAACATCGAACAAATACTTCACATTGCTACAAATTTTTGGATGAAAGCTACTTCTCAAACCCTATGAGCGCAGGCATTCAAAATTTCTACAAAGATTCCAATTTGGTGTCTAGTCATAAAACTTATCAGAAAAGTTTGCCAAATATCTTAGATCACAAAGCAATCAAGGCGATATGAAGCCCAATATGAGAATACATAAATGTTCAGATAAAATTTTCTATTGCGAAGGTGTATGGATCAAAAGTGTGGGTAGTGTTACTGCGGGTTTTACATAGGCAGTGCAACGCAAATTGCAAGTGGGATGCATTGTTTCAGTCATTGGTTTTGGTTCAGAGTCATTGTTTCATCATGTAAGGACAAAAGATTTATTTTTATCTTGTTCACCTAATGTTTTATTTTTATTTGTAGATTGAGGATGGACACGCAACAAAGATTTTTCTTATTTTTTTATTTTTCTTTTAATTTTTACATTTGTTTCAAAAACAAAAACTTGAAAAATGTAAAACAATTTTGTTTTTAGCAAATGGAGTAAACACATTTAAAAATTGGATACGAAACATAGATTAGGAAATCGTTTGTATCATCAACAATAAAAATTAAAATTGTTCCTGAAAACATTAGAGGCATCCTATTTTTTGATCCTCGCAATCGCTCGAAGCGTGGAGGAGAGCATACTTATTCTAAAACAAAACAAAACTGAAAATAAAATCCTACCTACACTACGCTAATTAGAAATGAGAGGTTGGTTACGTATAATCAAACAACCAATGTAGCCATGCACGTAATAGTAATAAAAATATGTTATCTTTCAATTTCACAATTGACAGTCGGTAATATGTATGAATGTGTGAAATTAGCGGTTGAAACTATAAATTAAAAAAAGAAAAAGAAAAACTAAATGAATCTAACCTAGTACTTTCTTGAAACCAGCGTTCGATCAAGCTTTCGTAGGCATAATTTGTCTTACTCAGATCATGTTGCAGCTCCTCACTATCCTCCTCGCCCTCTTGTGTGCCTAATGATTCTTTATTAAACATGCAAGGTTCTTCGTATGTTGATTCTTCGTTCGCCTCAGAAGGAGTGAATAAGCTTTTGACTGCTGTCAAGATCTCGTCTTCCAGAGAAGAGGATTCCCCGACTTTTTCTAGGATCTGAGTGAGTTGTTTCAAGCTTAAATTCATTGTTAAATCATGTTAGAAAAAAAAAGGGATTCTTACAACACCCAAAACCAAAAAAGAAAAACTTGAATAAAAGCACTCTTACTGAAATGGAAAATAATTACTCTTCATAGTTGCGGAAATTAAAACGTTCCTGATAGTTGGTAGGGACAGTGAGGAATCTACACCGAAGCAGCTCTATGACCCTTAGAACCAACACATGTAGATCACACTTGCAGAATTGAAATTTACACTAAATTGCAGGAATTGAAATTTACACTAACCTACATGTCCTTACCCATATGTCACCTCAAAGTTAGGAGCATGTCTAATCACACTTGCATGAAAAAGAAATTTAAACTAACACACTTGCAGAAATTGAAATTTACACTACTCTACATGTCCTTACCCATATGTCACCTCAAAGTTAGGAGCATGTCTAATTACACTTGCATGAAAAAGAAATTTAAACTACCACACTCGTAGGAATTGAAATTTACACTACCCTACATGTCCTTACCCATATGTCACCTCAGAGTTAGGAGCATGTCTAATTACACTTGCATGAAAAAGAATGTAAACTACCACACTTGTAGGAATTGAAATTTACACTACGCTACATGTCCTTACCCATATGTCACCTCAGAGTTAGGAGCATGTCTAATCACAACTGCATGAAAAATAAATCTAAACTCCAATCCATTGTGCTTCCATGGCAACAACGCCAAAATGTTGGTCTCTAAATATGTCCTAAAAACAACCTTTATGCATCAACCAAAGGTAGGTGCTGGCACAAGTGTTTTACTTGTCGCCTACATAGGTTCTTACCTTCTGTTTTCAATACCCAGCTTCCAGAGATGCAACACCTATAAAGGAATAACAATCGTAAAGGGAACGAAAGTTGTTCTATTCAAAGGAACAACATGACCTACAAAAGGAACAAAAATCAAAACAAAAGGAACAATAGTCGTTACATTGGGCCGAACTAATGTTGAATAAATTGCATTGTAGTATTTACCCAACTATATAATTTGTCAACCCGAGGTTCGTAAACTGATGAAGCACACGCAAAGTATATGCAAGATTGAAGAGGGACTAATCTAATCTAATGTTTAAGCTACAACTGAAATTGAATCATTAATCTAACACACGACTGAAATGGAATCATTAATCTAACACAAGACTTGGAGTTGAATTAATCTAGTTTCATAAATGAAATTAATCTACGAATGAGAAATTGTGTGAAGGAATTAATCTAGAAATGTAGAACTACATGAAGGAAAAGCAACTACAACATGTGAAGAAATGAATGACACAACAACATATGTGAGCTCACTCCATTGAAGCAATCTTCTATTACAATAACCAAATCAATATTCATAACAAAATAATAAAAGTATGAAAACCAAAACCATGAATCAAAGCTAAGAATCCCTTTCTCTTTCGAATCCTAATGACTACCATTAATGACTACTCTAATTCTCTACTTACAACTTAATTGAATTCTAATTGTTTCTAATTGAATTCTCATGAAGAGAGAGCACTCTCTTTTATACATGAGAGCCTTGAAGATAATATAACCATCTCATTATTACAGATCCACTTTTCTCTCAACCTATTTCCCATTATTACAAAATATAATCCCTTCAAATCCTCACACATATCTCTCATATATCTTATTCCAACCAAATCTCCATTATCTTCTCCTTGGAATGGGATTGAATTATCTCCTCAAATATTGAAATGGTGGAGGAAGTATTTGAGAAGTCCTTTGAATTAATCCTTCACATATTCCTACACATTACAAAGCTCACACATATTTGAGATATCTATGAAAACGTGTCAATTTTCTAACATTTAATCACAAATTCCTTTTAAATACTAAAATGAATAAAGTGGAGAACAATAAGGTGAAACCTAAGTATATTTATGGAAATGATATCGTGAAAGGTTAATGGGGCGATGAAATGTGACGAATAATGAAGGGAAAGGTGGATGAGAATAGGACATTTCTGATCCCCAACACATGGCTTACCACGGGGTTCTCATGGCTCAACAATAGCCATTTTTCATGCTTTTATAGATTGACAACCTTTCAGCTCAACTAAAGTTAGGGATGAAGGTTACTCTCCTTCTCCTAGCACATAAATAGTTAGGGACAAAGGTTAGTCTCCTTCTCCAGACTCAATCATAGATAAGGATGAAGGTTACTCTCCTTCTCCCGAGTCAATCTTTATTTCCTGCGATTGGAACATACTCTTTTTCACGGTTCTTCCTCGAACCCGAGAGATCAATATCTCATCTCTTCACTCTTTGCAGATCCTTTCGTTTCACCTACATCATAGGTATACAAAAATTCATGAGACATTATAAATTTTAAATTCAAAATTTTCTTGTAATTCTGTCACCTGTAGATTTCCAAATTCCACATTTTGTTTCCATATTTGATTCGTACAGGAAACAGGTTCATAATTATGGGACTTTCCATCCCATAGATGTTTGTCTTAGAAGGCAATTGGTCTTCCTTATGGGCTTACAATGCTTCCATATCCAAGACCCCTTTTCTTTCTACACTTTCAACTTCAATCAACCAAACAAATTGTTAGCTTTTCCATGCACATACATTTTTATTGCACCTTTATAATGTCATCACAAAAAAATTCATAATTGTGCATACTAATAATCAAATTCACTTTCTCAAAAAGGAAATAGCATTCCTTGCAGTTTGGCTCAATAGGAAATTGGTCTTCCTTATGGTCTTACAATACTTCCATATCCAAGACCCATTTCCTCCCGCAATTTCAACATTCCTTAGCCAAACAAATTGTTAGTCTCTCATTCGTCCATGTATATATATTGATATTCAAAACCATGCATACTAACAGTTCATCACATATATTTTAAGGATACAAAGAAAAATGGATACATCATCCCTTACCTATGCATCATTTCAGCCTACCAAAATTTTCAGAATGTAATTCAGATATCAATTGACCTTAATGAATGTGACAACGTTCGTGGCCACATTCATACCCAATGCACCTTTGCATTGATTTTAAGTTTCCCACACTTTACGACAACTACTTTTTCATGGTGCATTGGATCTTAGCCAAGATTTTCACCATATGGTTTATTTATTCCCATTCATTGTCACAGCAAGACTATGCTTTCGGCTATAGGATGATCCCGATTCCAATTCAGTACATATGAAACTACAAGTTTCACATGAATTCCTTTAAGCATTCCTCCTTCATTAATAACTAGGGTGGCAACACTCTTGGCCACCCAAATTTGGTTTTCTCTAACACCTATACAATGTAAGTAGAAATGTTGGAAGTTCCTCCTTCCTCAATGGAAATCCATTGTCTGGCCTTTATGAAAACATGCATTTCTTGGAATCAATTCCATGCAATGTGATATCTATGAGCACTTTTGTTTCCAATTGTTCCTTAATTGGTCCATGTATTCATGACATATCAGTTCACAAATTCTTCTGAGGATTACAATCAGTCTTTACTACCATAGGTTCACACCTCCATCATTCAGGTTCTCCTTCCTCAACCATACCCTACTTGGGTATCCAAGGCATACAACTACCTTTTAACATTCCATACATAACATTAAGAGCGTAAAATACTTCAGAAGGGATTCTTACCCAATACCTTCATACCTTGTGCCACATAGGCATGAAAATTTTTATACATGTTTTGGATGTTAGCACCCCCTTTGATATTACTCCAACAGTGGTGCTCCATGGGGACTTTTAAAGTCCCTTCAACAATCTTTCAACAAGAACCTTCTCATAGTCATCCTCTGATTGAGGTTGTTCATTATTGGCAACTTTATTTCTCAACGGTTCCAATCTATTTCTTTCTACACATGACATACATCATAACCACATTAGTCGTCATGTAAATTAAAAATTCAAGTACCATAACATTCAATTAATAAAACATTTTTAAACATGTCCTAGCATATCCGTATGAACTTCATCACATTATCCTTAATGTTTTCATGAGTGCAACACAATAGTTCTCAATCGCGTCTACAGTAATAGAACCATCATCGGTGTGGTTTCAAAACCTTTACTTTCATCAACGTACTAGCTTTCTCATCCTAGGGAAAAACATAATACACAGCAAGAAAGAATTGAGTCTCTCCCCTTCTTCAAATTCTTTCTACATTGCCTGGGACTTTTCAACCTAGCTGAGTTATTTCTAAGGCCTCACTGTCTTTTCTCTTCTTTTGAAATTCACTCCCTCTTGGGATCTTCCCATTCTTTTTCTTGAGCAGCCTTGGTTGGGCCTCGCCCTAACCTTTCTGGAATACAACAACATGCTTTAATAAAAAACTTTTTGTTCATAATGGATCATGAACCTGTGCATCCTGCACATTACCATTCATTTATGAGAATGGTCAATACTCATTTATTATCCTTCTATTCATTACATGATGTTTTTCAAAATGTAATCCAGAATTATGGTATATATATATATAAGCTTGTGGCTCACTACTGAATTTGCAGCAGTCATTAAGGTTGTGACTTTGTTTTCCCGACATATTCTTTATACAGTTGCTCCACAAGGAACTCCTTCATCATGCAACTTCCTTATTGCATATCCATCATTATTTGTGATGGCCTCAACCTTGAGTTAGCTTTAACAGTTTACCAAACATGCCATAAGGAATATAAACTTGCATCTTTGTCATGTACCCAAATTATGTATCCATACATATTCTGGTTTTGTTAACTTACATCATACATGTGCATCATTTTCACATTTAATATCATTCATACCTAACTGGTATTAATATCAGGCTTCATATTAGGAAGCTCCACAATGCAATAAACCCATGCACTCGAGCATAATTAAACACATATAAGTATTCATCATGCTATCTTATTGCTTGCACCTTTTTCCATGTCATTCACACACATGGACATATCAGGCTTCTATATCCTTTTCCCAAGGATCTTCCAACCATCCTTATGATCATGTATACACGTTCATGTATAAGTAGGCGCATCTCTTGCACCTTTTTACCTCATCCATTCACTTGATAGTTTAATTTCACCATTAGTGTCCATTAGTTTGGGATTTCAATCACTTACAAGACTAATCTCACAGTCATATCTCACATTGATGTTTCCTTTTCTCAAGGCAATAACCAACCAGGGTCACTTTACTCTTCATGCCACAACGTCTAGCAAGAAAACCTTCTTGCCTCATCATCCACAGGGTTTTACCCATCTCACTTATCTCTGGTCATGAGGAGTTATATACTTTGATTTTTTAATATAAAGAAGTAATTATAACTGCCAAGGATCCTTCCTGATCCTATCAGATTCCTTTAATCCCACAAGGGTATTAACCATTATATAATCCACCATCATCAGTGCCTGAATTTCCAACTGCCCATGCTTAGAAACAGTGTTATGAACACCAGGTCATCGGTCCTTCGGGCTTCAACTACTCTTGAAAGAACCCTTCCACCTTCAACTATCCACATTCAAGTCTTATTATAAATGTTAATTAGCATATCCCTACTCTGGTAAGAGTAGTTATCACTTTGACCAAGGGTTAAAGAAATTATTCTGCTGAAATTCAACAAGAATTCCCAAAATCACAGGTTCAACCTGCAGTCCTTCTCCTTAATAAGTAAATTAATATAACAATACCTCCTTATGAAACTTATACATGAGCCTAAAAAGGCCAAGTGTTGTAACCATGCTCTGATAAAAAATTGTAATGCACCCATAACGGGGCATAAAAAAATTATCTTTTCTTAAAGGAAAAAATATCCATTCATGGTTCCTAATTTGGAAGGTTAGGGAACTAGTCCGACTTCCAGGTCAAGGATCTCTGATTCTGAAGCCAAACAATTCTCTACGAAATTGATGGTCTCGTTCTGTAGTTAAACACAGAACCTTTCAGCTTCTTGGTGCAAGTTTAAGGGCACCCACGACCTTCTATCTACGCGTTCTAGTGCTCTTCAGTCCACGGGCGCTAGCTCCTCTTCAGTAGCCCCTTCCTTCATATGACCCTAGGCAGTGCCCTTGTGCTAATGTGTGATTGTAGGTGAGGACAAGAGTGGTTTCCAACCAACCTTCTTTTCACCTTGCAATCCTTCTTGTGTTGACACGTACCCCATTACTAACATTGTGGTTGAAATTGCGGTCCGCTTAAGGAATATTATCGTCGAAGCATGTCCTGGCCCCACAATCCCTTCTGTCCATCGATATCCGCACCTTTGGTCCTTTCTGCGATCAACGATTGTTATCCATCTCTGTTGCTCTCTTCTTTCGTCCTTCCATGCATCTCCATATATTTCTACGATCTGTCGACATGTAATTCCCCTCTACACCATCCACTCTCCTCTATGTGGAAATCTACCAGAGTGGAAGATCTTTTGCCACCTGTTCCCTTGAATCTACGTCTAGGATCTCCTCCGTGAGTCCGGCCTTTGGGAATCTCATATCTCAAATCCTTTTTCTTCTCTTCTAATACACAAAATCCTGCCACATGTCCTCTTAGATCGAATGACCTAGGATTACTTCGGGTCTTTACCTGGATTTCATAGATCTTCGCGACATCTTCTCCTTATCTGACGGTTATAAATCACTTCGGGACTTTAACTGGAGTGTTCATATCTTCACCATGTCTCATCTCCTGATCTGACGACTGTAAATCACTTCGAGTGATCTGACGACTTTGATATTCTTTAGCTCCTTGGACTTCATGAATATCAAATCTCAACTAAGAGATTCAATACAATTTTCCCAGAGCTCATGACCTAACGCCATGTGTCCACCTTCGCATCGACGACTCTCTTCATTTCTAGGACTTCATCCTTTGGTTATTTCAAATCTCAACAACCACAAGTCTCTGTAGTGAATCCTTCCAGATTTCATGATCTTGTGACACCTGTCCAACCCTAGATCAATGACTATTGTTCGCTTCGGTTGTTCGGGCTTCGATGATCTCAAACCTCAACTTCTCCTTTGATTTTCTCTTGGAATCCATGATATTTCTCCATCTACCCCTTTCTGTATTTGACAGTCCATATTTACTTCGGGTCTTTGGGCTTTGGCTATTTTAGTTCTCAAACTGAAACTCTAGTGTAACTTTCCCTAGAGCTCGTGATCTGGTGACAAGGTTCCCCTCACATATTGATGGCTCTCATATCTTCGGTTGTCTATGATTTGGGTGTTTCAATGTTACACCTTCACCTCCTTTTGGATCTCTCATCCTGTTGACAAGTATCCCCTCTCGATCCAATAGTCCAAATCCGTTTCTGCCCTTTGGCTCTCTGCGCTTCGGGAATATCAAGTTTCAAACCTTAAGAGATTCTCTCTCCTGTGAATATGAGCGTTAAGACTCATGCACTTCTTTCCGGATCCAATGATAGTTGACCCTATGCACTTAGATCCAATGGATGAGATCTCTTCTCCTCTCTTGTGCTATCCTTTTTCGCTAGGCACTGATCCAACGGATCAGGCTTCCCCTTACAACCAATCTGACGGTTAGTGTTTCTCCTCCTCATGAGCTTTAGACTTCTCCTGAATTGGAAGATTTCAGATGTCTCGACCTTCGATTTACTTCCTGTGAGCCCTAATGTATGGGTCTCGACTTATGTTTTCCCTCCCGAGCTTATGAACTTGAAACAAGTTCGCCTCTTGGACCTCATCTGCACTTCTAAAAAGCACTAGTCTCTTATGGGCTTGGTCCTTAGAAAATTTTGAAATCCCACGTACTCCTTGCGTAAATCTGCCCATGTTAGATCGATGGTCCACAACCTTCCTCGATAAAATAGTCTAGATCACATGGCAACTTTGGGATTCAAAATTTTAATCGCACCAACGCGCAATTCTCCCGTCACGCAAACTTCGAAATCACAGATCCGACGATCAAGGTGGGTCCTGATAGATCCTTGGATCTATGGTCCAGATCGCATCACGACTTTGGGTTTCATAGGATCCATCCCCTTCACGATGATTACCAATATTCGTCGATGTTGCGAAGACTGAAGGAGTTGAGGCATTAACGCTTGCGCTCCTCCTTCAAATCTAACGGTCGTGACAGACCTCAGAATCTTCCGAATGGATATCGTCCGTTCATCTTCCAAATGAAATGATATTCCCTTTCGATACTTGAGTCTCTCTATCCTTCTTGAGATTCATCAGTTATGAATTATTTAAGGGCATTACGCTCTTTCTCCTGGGCTTAACACTTATAAGGGTCTTCTGCACTATTCTTGTGCTCCTTCATCAAGTCTAGAACTTAAGTGGTTCTCGGTCTTTGCTTTCCTCACAGAGAGCCTGCGCATATCTGCACTACTTCTCCTGAGCTTAACCAACTCCATCCTCCAAGGGAATCATAATTACTAGGAAGGTCTACATGCGTACATGAAACTGTACCTAAGGCCGACGAACTCACAGTTCGTGGCTCTAGCTTAAGACACCACAGAACGAAAGAATTTACGAGTATAAAAACACATCCAATTCATACAGTTTCCTACTTGCCTAATTACACAATCAAGAAGGAATAAAAGGGATACAGTATAATCAATAATCACACATACCCATCCCTGCATCATTCAATGGATATCCAACTTTAATTTGTAGTACCACTTAAATACACAAGATATGTGATTACTTATCTATTATAGGTGGTAGCCAACTAACTGACTGTGGGTGTTCATCCTTCCACGCGACCATAGGCTCAGAGGAATTCATTCTTAGTACTATGGACATCCCTGTTCCAAGCCATGATATCACCAGGGAACTCTCGCGGTTCTAAAGGATTCTTTCTCTGTTTCAGCTTCTGCTCGGGTTCTAATCTCTGAAACTTCTAGAGATTTCTTTCTCTGTCGTGGCCCTGGGTGTGATTTATCAGATGCTGACTCAACATCAATCTCATGACCTCCTGTTAATCACTCATTGGAGAGTTCTCCCCTATTATCCTTATTTATTTTTATTATGTCATTTTCCCCAATATCATTCTCGACCCATCCCATTCCTTTTGTCATAAGGGAACTCAGGTCAGCTTGGTCTGTCATACCCAGTGATACTTTGGGCTGAAATTCTACAGTCAGACCATACTCCCATTCATGGGAGTGGTTTATAATTCAACCACTAGTCCTTTCTTCATTAACTGGTTTCTTTCCTTGTGATCTGAAGGATATCTATTATCCTAATCAACGGAATTTGGGGTTATTTGATATAATGACCCTCTCTTATAGTTTTCACATTCTTTCCTCTAGTGATATCATGGCTAGTAATTTCAAGGCTTCACCTCCACAGTTGGTTTTTGGCAACTCAAACAATAATACATTTACAATGTCCACATGCCTTAGCATGGTAATCCTATTTTATGATTAATTATAAGATGGGGGAAACAACGGTGTTACAGACCATAATGGTCTGAAGTATTTGTTTTATCAGCCTAGTTTGAATGCTAGACAGAGTAGATGGTTGGAATTCTTCTGTGAGTATGACTTTGATATCAAGCATATCAAAGGAAAGGAGAAACAATTGGTTGACGCACTCAGTAGGAGAGTGCATGAACTTCATGCTATGACCATTATCATGTATCAAATAGATCTCAAAGGAAGAATTTATGAAGTTGCAAAAGCAGATTTGTAGTACATGGAATTGGTAACAAACTTACAACAAGGTAAAATGCAGTAGAAGGTTGAGGATTATGAATTGGGAATTGATGGAATTATCTTGTACAAAAATAGAGTTTATGTACCAGATTCTCCAGAATTAAGGAGTGTGATTTTAAAAGAGATGCATATTATGCCTAATGAAGGACACCCAGGATATCAGAAAACAATATTAGTAGTCAAAAGCCAATATTATTGGCCATGCATGAAGAGGGATATTTCTGATTTTATTGCTAAATGTTTGGAATTTCAAAGGGTCAAGGATGAGTATAGACACCCAACTGGGTTACTACAACCATTACCTAGGATTTCCCAGAACAAGAAAGCAACATGATGCAATCATGGTAGTGGTGAACAAGCTTACTAAAGTTGCCCATTTCATTCCTATGAATACTAATCATAAAGAAACTAATGTTGTTGATATTTATATGAGGGAAGTAGCACGTTTGCGTGGCATACCCAAGACAATTTTTTTTGATAGAGACCCAAATTTTACATCAAAGTTCTGGAAGGGGTTATTCAAAGGGTTCAAAACAAATCTGAACTTCATCACTGCTTATCATCCTGAGTATGATGGGCAGACAGAGAGGGTGAACCAAGTGATACAAGATATATTAAGAATGTATGTGATGGACAAACCATCTAAATGGGAATATTATCTACACTTGGTAGAATTTTCCTACAAGAACGAGTATCAAGAATCACTGAAGATGAGCCTGTTTGAAGCACTTTATGGTATAAAGTGCAACACCCTAGTAAGCTAAGACAACCCAACTTCTAGGGCAGTGGTTTGGCTAGAGTTTCTCAAGGAAATCGAAGAAATATTTTTGAACATTAAGTGGAATTCGAAGGTTGTCCAAGACAGGCAGAAAATTTATGCTGATAAGAAAAGAACTCACAGGGAATTTAAAGTAGGGGATCATGTATTCCTGAGAGTGAAGGCCAACAAAATCTCCTTGAATTTGGGAAATTGTTCAAAGTTGGCAGCTCGATATTTTGGGCCATTTGAAATCCTAGAGAGGATTGGTCCAGTAGCATATAAGCTTTCATTGTCTGTATGCATGTATATACATAATGTATTTCTTGTGTCATTTCTTAAGAAGTATGTACCTGATGATAATCATGTTATTGATTGGAATGTGATTCAGGTGAAGAAGGAAAGCACTTTTCTGGTGCATCTAGTGCATATACTGGATCAGAAAAGAAAGAAACTCTGACATCGATCTATAGGTCCTGTAAAATTTTATTGGACCTGGTACAGTCCCGAGGACACAACATGGGAGAATTAAGATGCTATGCGAGTAGAGTACCCGCATCGTTTTGAATATTTTGAATATTTTGTTGATATTATGTAAATAAGTTGCAATGAGGACAATGAAAAAATAAGGGGAGAGGATTATAATACCCCAAGGCTGAGCCCCTATGAAATGTAATGATGATTGCAGGTTGGTGATCCAAGTAATTATAAGCTAGTAGACTTATGTTTTTATTAGGCCGAAGAGCCTAGATGTTAAGGTTAGTGGGCCTGATTTTTTTATATGCAATTATGTAGATTATTAATAAAATACATCATTGCGTGTAGAGCGACCACGAAGAAAGAGTTATGGAGGACTAAGATCCACTGGGTAGGGAAAGGAATTGGGTTAAGATGCTAGGAAAGAGGGGCTAAGATTGAGGGATTAACCCAAGGGAATATTATAATGTAATCCTGAAAAGTAATAAAGTTGGGAAAATAAACCCAGTTATCCTAAGTTCCTTTGAGGGGTGGAACAAATTCCAAGTGGAGAGGAGCATTCTCCTGGAGAGCCAAGTGTCACCCAGGATGCATGTGGATTTATGTGGGAAGTTCCACCTTTGTTGGGGGTTCACAAACCATTATGTCCACCTTCCAGACTAGTTCTCTCTCACCATTGAAACTCTCTCATGATTCTGCAAGATGACCATTATCACTGTTTTCCTTGCTCTCTCTCAACATTCTGACCAGTCTGGTCATTTAGTTTCCCACAAGTTCATCCTCAACATGTTGGCCATACCTTGTGTAGTTAACGCACGCAATGAATGTAAGTTTTAAACCTTTGAAGTAAAGAAATGCAGACAAATTCTTAAGCAAAACATAAATTAATTAGTGGCTCATACAAATAGTACATAGAGATTTACGCTTGAGAGAAAGCCAACCTTCCTTGGTGCCGCACCTTTCAACACTTCATTGTATTAATTTCACCATTCACCATACAATATATACAATTTTTTAGGTATTCCGTAGCTACCAAAACCCTAATCCCTTAATCCAGGATTAATTTAGAAAATTGCTAAAAATAGAAAAATTCGCTAAAATAGAAAAAAACGGCCAAAAAACAATTTGGGGTGATGCCCTGAACGCTGCGCGTAATCAGGCTCCCCCCAGGAAATCACCCGACGCACATGACACAAAGGGATAAGGAATTTGGGATCATCAGAAATAGTTGTCGAATCTAACGCACCCACACACACACATGCAAAGAATATAACACATACCCAACATCCTCCCACTTGATGTTTTCTTTGCATACAAGGGTTCACAAGATTACATAGTCAACAGTCCATGGAAACAATTCCCATTGTTACTCTACACCAGGAGAACTTCTCTATGTTCACGAAATTTTTCAATGAATCTGCAACATTCTTCAAAGTGTCAACCTTTTCCAACAACACCTTCTTTTCTTCAACCATGTCTCTCACAAAGTGATATTGAACATCAATATGCTTAGTCTTCAAATGATAAGTAGGGTTATTTTCCAGGAAGATTGCACTCTGACTATCAAAATCTAATCTCACTACTTTTTGTACCAACCCAATACATGAACACAATCTCTATAACCATACTGCTTCCTTGCTTGCATGAGTGGCTTCCATGTATTCAACTTCTGTAGTTGAGAGTGCCACTACAGCCTGTCTTTTTCTCATCCAACTAATTGCTCCTCCAAATAGGTTAAACACATACCCACTTGTGGATATTCTATGATCTATATCTCCAACCCACTCTGCATCAACAAATCCATGTATTTACACCACTCTATCCAATCCTGGTCTTCCTTGGTAGCACAATCCATAATTGGTAGTGCCACGCAAATACCTGAAGACCCTGTTTATTGTTGTCCAATGCTCCTTCCTTGGTTTTGACATATACATGCTCAAAAATCCCACTGCATGTGAAATGTCTGGTCTAGTACGGACCATTGCATACATAAAACAACCAACTGCACTGGCATACAGAACATGGGACATGTCCTCTTTTTCTTCCTGTGTCTTGGGACACTAATCTGCAAACAACTTTACACCTATAGGAATAGGAACCTTGATCGCTTTACTTCCATGCATATCAAACCTCTGCAATATCATCTCAACATATTTTCTCTGATTCAACCAGAGTTTCATGTTTGCATGATCTCTTTTAATCTCCATTCCCATAATGAAATTAGCAGCACCGAGATCCTTCATGTCAAATTTGGAGGATAGTTGTGATTTCACTTCCTTGATAACATCCATGTTATTTCCTACCAGCAACATGTCATTAACATACAACACTACATAAATGAAGTGATTACCAACCTGCTTGGAATATACACAGTGATCAGCCATGCTTCTCACAAATTCCAATCCAAGGATATATATGTCAAACTTTTGGTACCACATCCTAGGTGATTGCTTCAGACCATATAGTGACTTCTTTAGCTTACAAACCAACGCTTTCTTTCCATTCACTACAAAGTCTTCTGGTTGCTTCATGTATATTTCTTCTTCTAGATCCCCATGAAGGAATGTTGTCTTCACATCCATCTATTCCACTTCAATATCAAAAGAAGCATCAATAGATAAAATAAATCTAATAGAATTTAACTTGGCAGTAGGAGAGAAAATATCAACAAAGTCAATTCCCTCTACCTGGGAATAACCTTTTTCTACTAACCGAGCTTTGTATTTCTCCACTTTTCCTTCTGCATCAAACTTCTTCTTAAACAACCATTTTCTACCAACATATTTTCTTCCCGCGGGCAAATCAACTCTATCCCATGCCTCATTCTTTTCCAAGGCATCCATTTCTTCAACCATGGCCTTCTTCCAAAGTTTAATATCCTCTGAATTCACTCCTTCCCTAAAAGTTTTCAGATCATCATCAATAATAGATAAATAAAAGTTAGAGAAAAAAATAGGTGGATTATACCTTTCTAGTTTGCTTCTTTCCCTCACCGATCTCTTCAATATTGGGGTATGAGGTTCTTCTTCTTCTGCTTCATCTTCTTCATATGATTCAATTTTTTCATCATCCAACTCAAACTCTATTTTCTTAGGTTCTTCTTGCCTTGGTCGGAATTCTTGTTTCGAAGCATCTTTTACCTCTCTAAAAACAACATCCCGACTGTAAATAATCTTCTTAGTTTCTAGGTTCCAAATCTTATAAACTTTCACACCATATTTATAACCCATAAAGATATACTTTTCATCTTTATTATCCATCTTACTCCTATTTTCCTTTAGAACATGTACATAAGCATCACAACCAAACACTCTGAGATGTTTAAGAGAGGGTTTCTTACCAGTCCATACCTTGTGTGGATTTTTATCATCCAATGCTGATGAGGGTGATTGATTGACCAAGTAACATGTTGTACCCACTTCCTCTTCCCAGAATTCTTGTCCTAACTCAAAACTACTAAGCATGCTCATTTATTTTTCCATCAGTTTCATGTTCATCCTTTTTGCAACTCCATTTTGTTGAGGTGTGTATGGAGTAGTCTTCTTCCTTTCTATACCACACTTCTTACATAATTCTTCGAATTCATTTCCATAGAATTCTCCATCATTATCTATCCTCAATACCTTTATTTTCTTCTCTGTCTAATTTTCTACCGGAGCCTTAAACTCTTTAAATTTATCAAATACCTCATATTTCTTTCTAAGAAAATGAATCCATGTGTTTCTTGAGAAATCATCTATGAATGAAACATAATACACATATTTACTTAGTGATGGAACAGACGTAGGTCCAAACACATCATTGTGTATCAACTCTAAGATCCCCTTTTCTCTTGTAGCACCAGATGGAAATCTTACTCGATTACGTTTACCATATATGCAATGTTCACAGAAATCAAAATCTAGAGTGAAATTAGACATACCTTCAACCATATATTTACCATGTAGTGCTCGAAGGCCCTTTTCTCCAATATGCCCCAGTATTTGATGCCATAGCATGGTATTCTTTCCAGTGAAAATATTGGTCTTGTCTTATTTATTTCTCTTCTCAGGGAAAATAGAAAGGTTACACCCATTAGTATAAGTGTTTCCCAACAACTTGTATAGAATTCCACACTGAACTCCCCTCATCAATACCATTTCTCCTTGTACAATCTTGCAAGTTCTCTTTCCCAATGCAGTATCCACTCCTACATCATCCAACTTGCTTACAGATATTAGGATCCTGGCTAGTTTTGGAATGTGCAGAACCCTAGTGAGAGTTCTAATCCTTCCATCTTTTATAAACAACTTAACCCTTCCACATCCCATGATTTTGGTTGTCGACTCATCTTCTAGGAATAAATCACCACCATCATATTTTTCATATTCACTGAACCACTCCATGTGAGGAGTCATATGATATGACACACCTTAGTTGATTAACCATACACCAAAGTCTGCATGTGTACGTGTAGATGTCAGGTAAACATCACCTCCTTCTTCAGTGGAGGTTTTCTCCTCTTTGGAAGAGGTATTATCATACCCCTTTGTCTTATCAACCTTCTTAGACTTGCAATCTTTCTTATAATGCCCTGTTTTACCACACTTCCAGCATTTCCTCAAATATTTTCCTAGAGACTTATATCTACCTGTATATTTAGAGCTCCCCCCCGAAGACTTACCAGGATTCCTGTCTTGGGTACAACCTCTTACAAATAAAGCATCTATGCTCTGACTATCCATGTTTTTTTGCCTCATTTCTTCAGATAACAAGGATGCAACTACAACCTCATACTTCAATGTAGATTGTGTGGTACTACCAATTGCTACAACCAGATTATCCCAAGCATCTGGCAAACAACATAACAAAGTAATACACTTATATTCTTCTGCAATCGTAATATTAACAGATACCAGTTGACTTACCAGAGTGTTAAAGGCATTTAGATGTTCTGTCACATGATCTCCATCTTCCATCCTAAGATTATAAAACTTCTTCCGAAGAAACAATTTGTTTACCAGGGACTTTGATTGATACAAATTCCCTAACTTATCCCATAGTTCCTTGGTCGTAGATTCTCTCGAGACATTAAAAAACAAAGAATCTGCTAGGTAGAGTCAAATAGTACTCCTTTCTCTTCTTCCCAACTTCTCCCAATATTCCTTTGGCATACCAGTAGGTGGTGTACTAGTAGGTTGTGTACCAGTAGACTGTGTGCTAGTATATTGTGTACCAGTAGGCTTTGTACCAAGATCCACAATGATCCATTGTTCTTTGTCTAAAATAAGGTCCTCCATCTTGAGCTTCCATAGCTTAAAGTTTTTATCGTTGAAACTCTCTATCTCGATTCTAGAAGAGCTCGTCATTCCTCTTTCTAAACTTGAATCACCACTGCAAAATCTCCCACTAAACCCATATTTATCACAGACCTAAGATAAACTTGATCTATCAATACCGAGCCAAAACCTCAGCAACAAAGGCGCCCCCCTGAAGCCAAAAACGAGCTATGATACCACATATAAGTTTTAAACCTGTGAAGTAAAGCAATGAATACATATTCTTAAGAAAAACATAAATTAATCAATGGCTCATACGCATAGTACACAGAGATTTACGCTGGAAACCCTTAATCGAGAGAAAACTAACCTTCCTTGTTTTCGTACCTTTCAACTCTTCATTGTATTAATTTCACCATTCACCATACAATAGATACAATGTTTTAGGTATTCTGTAGCTACCAAAAACCTAATATCTTAGTCCAGGATCAATTTAGAAAACCGCTAAAAATAGCAAAATCCATTAAAATAGAAAAAAACGCCCAAAAATAAAAAAAATTGGGGCATTGCCCCGAACATTGTGCGTAACCAGGGAGGGGAAAACCTGGCCCCCCTTGGACCCCCCCAGGAAATCACCTGGTTCACATGACATAAAGGGATCGTCAGATGAAGTTTTCGAATCTAACGTGCCCACACCCACACATGCAAAGAATATAACATATACCCAACATTGAATAAGTATGCAACTAGAGTCATTTCTGCCTTGGTGAACCGCTGTAAATTGTTGAGTCATCACATTGTCTTACCTGATTTAGGTGGTCGTGGATTGAAGAGGTGGGTTTTCAGGCCCATGGTTGAAGAAGCAGATTATCAGACCTATGAGAAACTCTCTCCAGGTGAGAGAGTTTGTTGGGAAGTGATTTCTCCTAGAGGGAGTCCAGTACTAGCTACGGTGCTCTGAGAATTCCTGATCTAGCATGTTGTTGAAGCCCTGGAAAGGAAGTAGAGCAGCCAATGGATTGTGGAACAGTGAAGGTGCATATTCCAAAGTTGGGATAGGAATTTGGGGAATGAGATTATGTGAACAGTGGGCGTAAGTAGGCTCCTTGGACAGAATCCTTCCAGTTGCACAGTCAAGTTTCCTGTAGCCTCAACCTAGGTCTAGGATTCATTTTCCCTAGGTGGAGTTTAGTCTGAGCTCGGGGGTGACCCACTAGTGAGTGTGATGAGAAGCATGGTCTAAGGCTGGGAGGTTTGTGGAAGGTATGCACGCAGTTGGTGGTCATCTATTAAAATATAAGTACCAAATATTTGTTCTTTGTATGATGTGTATTGTGTACATGTGTTATAATGTTACTGGAATTGTCTGTGTTTATTGCATGTATGTATTATTGTCTCTTCCGCATGAAATGTGTATGAATAGAATGTTGTGTATGTATATCTATGTATGTATGTATGTATGTATGTATATCATAGCGGTAATTGCAGTAGCATGGCCTAGCCTAGTTGGGTTGGGGTGCTACAAAATGGTATCAGTGATAAGAGATATGTCCAAGAAGTGGCATAGCTCGGCCTGTTGGTGGTTAGGGATGCTACACCTTGCATGTTCCTACATGATCCACCTAAATCTCTAGAAAACATATTACCATCTTGCAGCCTTACAATTGGTAATGCTTTGTAGTTTAAGTGAGCAAACCTTCTATGCCATAGTTCACTTGGATTTATTGTGTTGTGTACTAATGTTGAATCTGAGTGTCCCTTTAACTTGTATAGACCTCCTTCTTGGATAAAAATTACAATATCATCATCAAGATTCTTTCATCTTGTCCACATGAGAACTTCACCATCAATAAAAGAAACTCTGAATCATTTATCTTCCAACACTGAGATGGAGAGGAGATTTTTCTTCAAACCAGGTACATACAAGACATTCTTTGTCTTCAAGGGTTTTCTGGAATCCAACTTGTAGGAGGTTTCTCCTACTCCTTTAATGGGATATTGATAGTCATCACCGAGTTTCACCTTATTAGGTGAATCCTTATGAACCATATTTGAGAGAGAATCCTTGTAACTGGTCATGTGCTTAGAAGCACCACTATCGATAAGCCATGTGTCACTTCCATGAGTGATTGTTCCTGTGAGAGATGATATCAATACATGTTCTTCACTTGAATCATAATATTTTATTTTCTTTTGAGTACATTCATCATCTTCTACAACATGAGTATGATGTCATTTATTCTATCCTTTTTTTATCTTCTCTTTCATGAGAAGTCAATTTCTTGGAATGTGTCCCATCTTTTGGCAACATAAGAATTTATAGCTTGAGTAATCTTTTAGATTCTTTTGAGACTTCTGTGACTTCTGAAACTTCTTGGGGGATGATCGTCTTTCTTGATCTTCTGTTTTCTTGCATGTACTGCTAGATCTTGGCCATCATTTCCCAACTTTTCTTCTCTTGCTTCCAATCTAGCTTCTTCCTGAGTGCAATCTTCCCACAGTCTATTGAACTTTGTTAGATTTCTTCTATAAAATATTCCTTGAATAAATGATTCCCAATATTTTTGGAAGACATTCAATGTAGTCATTACTAGCTCTCTTATTCAACTATGTCTCCAATAACTTCAATTTGTTCTTTGATTTTGGACACCCTTGTGAAGTAAGATTGAATGGTTTTTGAGTTATGCATCACATTCTTGAGTTGTGTCCTCAAGGTCATCTTCTGGTTGATATTATTTCCTTCATACAATCAACATAAGGCATCAAATATTTGTTTCGGGGTCTTTAATGATGAGACATGTGGGATCAAGTGATCCTTGATAGAATTTGCAATGATCATATCTGCCTTAACCAGATTCTTCTTGTGATTTTCCTTAGCTTCATCTCCCTCTGGCTTTGCAACTTCTTCTTTAGATAAAACCTTCTAGATCATTTTCCTCTAGAATGAGCTTCATTTTATACTTCCATCACTCTATATTTAAATATAATGATTTCGGAAAGTCCACACTAGAACCAACAAATAAACCCTAACCAACAACACAAGTACTGTAGTAGCAACACAATATCAATAAAGCGTACCTTTTACCAAGAGAAGCGCACAAGAAGAAGATACCATAAAGACTTGTGCCCTAGCTGCCACTACTGCTTCTTAGACTTCAGCTCTAGATATTGTTGTTGCACCTCCTTAAACTTGTGCATTGTTTCTAAGTTTGTTTGAATGTGTCCAAATGACCTAGGTGCCTCACTATTTATATTATCCTATCCATGTGAATGGGGACGACTTCTCTTTCTGAAGCCTTTAAATACTTTAATAATATTCTCCTTAGGATAACTTCTCTTATAGGGTTTTCACACATCTATTTAAGGGTTCTCTTACTTCTAGAATATTCTATTCTAAGTACAAATCTTACACTTGGAGGTTAATACCTCCCGCAGCTACCAAATTATCAACACCAATGAGGATGAACTAGGAGTTTCCTCAATCTTTGGTTCAATTGTTGGAGTTCTATTGTGACTCTTCCTTGGTACCACTGTTGCTTCTCCTATGGCTCTGGGTGGCTAAATTTCTATAGTTAAGTAGTCTTTGACACTAGCTGGAGCTCTAAATATTGTTCTAGCTCTGTGCTCCCTATTTTTACTATAATTCTAAGTAACAATAGCCCGTGTTTGGCATCCCTGACTTATTTCATACCCTTTTACAAGTTGTGCACTAGTATTCACACCTTCACTCCTGTCTCATTTACTCGTAGCGTGACAGGTGTTTGCGTTAATGGTGCTTTATTTCCAAATATGTTATTGGATTTCTATTGTGTACTTCCCCTCTATCATGCGTATCAACGAAAATTTTCTTTTATCTCCTATCATTATGATGGCTTTATGACTTGGCTTTATGGAATATTTATGATTTGTTATAATGACTATTTTATGACTTGTCCTTATCCACTTGGATCTGTTGCTTCCTCCCTTGTCATACTTTCAACAGCCTTTTCATGTGGGACAGTGCAATTAATATTGTATAGTTTATCGCTTTTGATTTGGGTCTCTTTGGTTGGCGCATTTTCACCTTTCTGCGCAGTTCCCATTAAGATTCTTTATGCACACATTCTCTCTCTTTTTTTCTTGCATGGTTCCTCCTATTGCGCATATTGTCGGCCCACTTGATAGATTTTTAGCTGACTGTCGTTCACCCTTCCTTTCAATGCTTCTTCGTTAAGTGTTTCCAACTACGCAACACCTACTTTTGTCACCTCCTTGATCACATATGGTCCTAACTAGTGCATACATAACTTCCAAGGGTGCTGCATAAATTTTCTATCATATAGTAATACCAAGTTGCCTACCTGGAATTTTTTCAACTTAATGTGTATATCATGCCATGATTTTTTTATTACCTTTTGAACATGCTGAATAAATCCTCTGATCAATCTATCCTCCTCAATTTGTACTAATTTTGATAAGCGTTCTTGTATTTCACTCGAATCTGAAAGGTCCATGATAGTTATGATGCACATGTGCGGTATAATAAAATCCATCAATATTAATGCCTCTTGCCCGTATACCAACTCGAAAGGTGTTTTATCTGTCAATGTATTTTTGGTTGTCCTATGTTCCCATAGTACCATCGAGACTCTTAAGTCCCATTAATCTCTTCCTACATTGCAAATTTTTGTCAGTGCGTTCTCTAGGATTTTGTTGAATGCTTCCATTATGCCACTGGCCTACGGGTGGTATGACATACTTTTATGATGGTTAATTTGGAATTATTCGGTCAAATTTTCTATGGTATGATTGATGAAGTGTGTCCCTTAATCACTCATCAATGTTCTTGAACATCCAAATCGAGTTACTATGTTCTTGAACAAAAAGTGTGTAGCAATTTCTACACTGCAATCCATAACTAGTACAAATTCTTCCCATTAGGTCAGACACTCTGTGGCCTTAATAATGTACCTAGGCCTAGATCATCTTGCTGGTGGATTAATTGGTCCATTGAATTATTTGTATTATCAAAAACCTGTAATGTAACTTGTGGATTCAATGAAATCTCATCCCTTCTAGAGGGCTTTTTGACCCCTTGACAAATATCACATATCTAAGAATATGTCTTTGCATCCTTGTTGAGTGTAGTCCACCATAGTCCCACGCATAATATTTTATGTGAAAACTATTTACCTGCATAATGTCCTCCTTCTATCTCATCATGCGCTTCTTCCAATATAGTTGCTCTTTTGTGTTCAACCGCACAACGTCGCAAAATTCTATTTGTGCCCAATTTATACAGGCTTCCTGTAATCAATTGGTAGTCTAAGGCCTTCACTATCAACTACTATTTTTGTGAAATCGTCATGTCTGAGGGGGACATCCCTGTACTTAATAACTATACAATGTTTGTAAAATAATTGTCCACCATCTTAACCGAAGATAATTGTGCATGTGGCAAGCTATCATCCAAGTTTCCTACCTCTTCTCCCGAGAGTATGCATGACAAGTGATACTTCCCTACATTGAGTTTACATGGTTTTACTGCTAATTCAAAGTCGTATTCCTAGAACAATAGGATCCATATGCAAAACCTCTCGCCCCCAACATAGCCTTGTTGACCAGATATCTCAGCACAGAATTATCGGTGTACATCTTAAAGTGTGAGCCTAGTAAGTAGTGTCTGAACTTCTATAGAGCATAGACCATGGCCAATCCCTAACGTTCTGTTGTGGTATATTTTTTTTGCGTTGTTGATAGTTTCCTACTTGCAGATGCAATTGGATGATATATGTCTCCCTTGCCTGGCTCTAAAAATATCGTGCTTAATTGTATTGATGATGTATCCACATGTAAATGAAATTCCTTTTTATAGTCTTGGAAAATTAAGATCGGCCCAATTACTAACTTTTGTTTTAGTGTTTCCAGTCCTTTCTGACAGTCGTCATTCCACTGGAACTTTTCTTCTTTTTTTAGTAAGTTTTCCATTGGTGTTGTAATCTATTTGTATCCTTTGATAAATTTCCTATAATACCTAGTGTGACTCAATTTTTCACGCAACTATTTGACTGATGTCGGTGGTTGTAAGTCCATAATAATTGCAATCTTTGTAGGATCAACTACTAATCCTTATTTGCATACCATGTGTCCCAATAATATTTTCAATGGTGTGAAAAAATACACTACTTTAAGTTTAAGGATTTATGATGTTCTCTACACTTATCCAACATCAAGATTAACAATTCAACATGATCCTATAATAGGATAAATACAGTCCAATCATCCAAGTAGACTTCAAGAAACTTATGAATAAACTCCTTAAACACTGCAAAAACTACTATTGAAAATACAACAGGTGCATTCTTTAACCCAAACGACATCATTGTGTATTGAAAACTTCCCCATTCTATCATGAATGTAGTCTTATGTCTATATTCCTACGCAATTCTTATCTGATGGTAGCCTAAGAAACCATCTATGAATGAATAGGATTCTTGTTCGCCTACGTTTTTTAGTACGTCATATGTAAATGGTGTTGGGAATGGATCATGCATGCATGCATCATTTAGTTTCCTCAAGTCAATGTAGATTCTTATACCCATGTTTTCTTGTCCTCCACCACCATGGGGCTTATCCATTCTAATTCTTCAACCGGTTCAATGACTCCTACTTTTAACATGCAATCTATTTCCTCCTTTACCTTTTTTTTGTATCTTGGGTTCAGTCTGTAGGGTCTCTATTTCATTGGTTAAGTGCCTAGTTTCAATGCGATTTTCATCTCCCCTAGCTCGCCCACTATCACTTTCATGTATAAGAATGTAGTTGGGAATAGGTCTTGGTATTCGCACAATAGATATGATATATTTTCTATGGTTTCCTAATACCAGTAATATCCTATCTATGAAAACTTAGTGATTTCCTCTATCTCAATATTAAATTTTCCTGTCTTGACTGGCTATGCATATGTTGTGGATTCTAGCTCTGGGCCCTCTAATATGTGTTCCCCTGCTATTTATGGTACTTGGATATTGCAAGGATCTTCATCATCCTTATCCTCATGTGTAACATTGTAAAAGTTAAATAACATGTGAACCGTCATAGAGGTTTTGTGTGTGTTGCACACAGGTATTACTTCCGTTGATACTTCTTCGGTGAAGATTTTTTGTTTAATCGTCTGTAGCGTTGTACTTATTAGGGGAAACTCATTTTGAAAGGTAAATTCTACCTGGAATATTTTATTTATGTAATCCTAGTCTATTGTATCTCTGCATATTTCCAGTTCTAAGTACTAGTTCTTTGGGATGGTGTAAAAGGTATGTATGAACCTATGTGTCCATTCTTTTCTTGTTACTGAGTTCCATGATTTTTCACACTGCGCAACATGATCTATTGGGTTTCCTTCCCTGGTATACTTTTGCATCATGTCTCCCTCATCAATATTGAATCTTACTTGTATTTGTTTCCTACACTGTTGCCAGTCTTCTATGTTTTCTTTATGTATCTCCCACCATCTGGCTGGCATGGATTTCAATACAATGTCCACATATTGGGGTTGAAGATGAAAAGTACATGTGCCTCGAATGTCTATACAAATGTTTTTATATATATCAACCCGTCATACTTAAGTGGTTTTCATAGTTCTATTCAAATCCATCATACCGATTTGGTCATGCATGCACATCACCATGTTGAGACTTCATGCATTCTCTGCTGCCCATTTTGCATACCTGCTTCTGATTCTAATGTACATAAACTGATGCTTCTCCAACTCAACGCACTGTCTGTGGTAGGGTTAACATAGTCATTGATCCTCACAATTATGTTATAGAGGTTTTCAATTTCATCTCCCTTTGTTGGTTCTATATACCTCCTTCCTTCTTTTGCATCTAATAGCGCAATAACTTTCAATTCTCCTACTTCAAATATCATCTCTCTGCTTTTCATATTTATAAGGGCTTGGCTATCGAAGGCCCATTCTATTCCCATTAACGCTGGGTATTATTGATTTTCATCCACAATTTTGATAACTTCAAAATTTGTGACACTTCACACTCCATCTATATTCACAGGTAATCCTATTAATCTTCCAATAGGGACTATTTTGTACTAGTTTGATAATCTCAATTGAATGGGTGACCCAACTAACTTAGGTTTCCCCATCATTTCCCATGTATTCTTAGGTAACACGTTCACATTGGATCCCAAGTCTAAGATCACATTGTCTATGTCGTATTCTCCAATCTGTGCATTGAACCTGAACTCTCCATTGGTTATTTTCTTGCGAAATAGTTGGTTCACTAGTTTCTTTTCAGTAGGAACTACCTTTCCTTGTGTGCAGTGACTGATCATAGAGAATAATGTATGCAATGCCTTTTCATCTTCGACCATCTCTAGGAAACTTTTCAAAAATTTTCCTAAGGTACTTACCTTCTCCAACGATCCTTTGTTCATGGCCTTGTCATTAGTGAGAGGAATATCTACCATATGTGGTGCAGAATATGTTGACGCTTCCCACTCTTGTCATAATAGTTCCTCCCTCACCTTTTTATATGTCTATTTTTCATCTCGTGGACCAAATGTTGGCATGGGTACTTTTGATTTCTTTACCCATTGATCAGCATGTATCCTTTCATTGGTTGCATTTGTCCCTGTTTTGGTTCCTCCACATGTAACAAATGTTATTTTGGGTCCTTCTTCCCATATCTTGACTGATATCTTTTGAATGTTCGGATTCCGGTTTTCATCACCTCTGGCCTACCACTTTGTGAGAAATTGTGTATAGTCCTTTGTCACATGTTCTAACACCTGCCAGTAAGTGCATGTTGTGCATGGCTTCTGGAAATCCTACTCTAGGTTTCCTAGTTGGTTACAGTTATAGCATATTATGGGGCCTCTTCCTCCTCTCCCTAAGTTTGATCTACCTCTAGCCCTACCGAATCCTCCTCATTTTCCTTGATTAAATCCTCTTTGATTATTATATTTTCCTCCCCCTTTTGCCACAACATTCTTCTCCTGGATTCTATGCATATCTAATGTGAACTCCCTCATCGGATCGAATGCACAACAATCATTATATTCATGTCCCACTAATTTGCAAAAGCTACATAATAATACTCTTGGGGTACTCTGATATTTTTGTAATAATTGGCACTCATGGGGGTTATATCCCCATTTCTTGCATATCTTGCAGTATCATCCTACTGGCAGTGGGTTTGGTGCCCCAACTGCTAAGTACTACGTAAAGGATGGAAATTCATCTTTATGGTGACCTTCAGTCCTACACTTGATGCACCATACTTGTTCCTGTTTCTCTTTCCCCTTCGTGATTTTTTCCAGCTGAATTGTTATTGTAGCTAATTAGTTATGTATATGTGTCATTTCACTATTGTCTCTGATTGAAGAGGCTTCCATTCATTGCAATCTCCAACTGATCAGACTACGACGTAACCTTTTGTTGTATTAAAGGACTATGGATGTGGGGTAGCAAGCCCGCAATAAACCATTATCTATGTTATTGATTGGGTATTTGGAATGTTAATGTACCCATCACAAATTTGAATCTCTGATTGAGCTCCCATACAGACTCAATCTATACTTTCTTGATCTCCTTGATCTCGGTAATGTACCATGACTCATACTATGGTTTCTTTAATTGTTTTAGTAATGTTTGTGTGAACTCTGCTAAAGTCCTTGTTTGGCCTAGTGGTGTGGTACTTTGGAGATTCATGTACCAGACTAGCGCACATCCTCTAAAGGTTGTTGACAAATGCACAATATTTTCACCATCATCGTGGAAATTCTTTGCAGACCAAATGGTTTCACATATGAACATATGTTGTTCTGGGTATTTTGATCCAATTCCTTTGAACTCTGGTAATATTAGTGTGTTATCTACTCTTTCCATGTTGATGTGTGTAGGACCTCTTCCTGGTGATACTGGTTGATTATGATTAACTGTACTGCTACTATTAATATGGTCATTATTGCTCTGACTTCCTCTATTGATTACAAGTTCTCTGGAGAGGTCTCTGAATGTTGTCTCAGATTCAGGTGACACACAATAGGTTGTGGTTTTAACCCAGGACTCGGCTCGGTAAGGACTTACTGGTTCTTCTATAACTGGAATGAACTAGATATCTTCTTATTCTCCCTCTAGATATTGTACTTCTATGATATGTATATCTGCGTGATGTTTCAGGTACTCACTACACTTCTCTCTCTCTTCAACCATAGTTCTCAACTTCTTGTACCTTCTCCCACTGTGAAAAACTCCAAATTTTTCTTCTCCTTATGATATCCCTTCCTGTTTCTCCTACATTCTCAATCTTCCCTTCATTTTTCCATTTTTCCTACCCTCAAATCATCTCTCGGTCAACAACCCCAGTTCCCTTATGTGAGAAAATTTCCTTAGCTATCCAACTCCATCGTCATTACTTCCTTATCACATAGCCACATTTCTATCTAAGCAGTTAAAGAATTTATGAATCTTCCTCGCAGGCCCTTAAAGAATTCTCTTTCTGTGACATTATAATCCTGGGTGAATTTTGTTATGTAGCCTCCCAATATACTATCCATACAAAAGTCAACTGGGTGGGAAGTCTTTTTTTTTACTGATTTCACTTGTGCCACTAGTTCAGGAGTCCAGTTCTTTGGCACAACTAGTTTATGTCTACTAGTCTTTTCCACAAATCTTTCCAACCATTCTACTAAAAGTTTTGGGAATTTTCTGTAAAATGTATCATGCAAGTCTATGTACACATACCTTTACAAACATTGTTTTTTCTTTAGCCAAGGGTTTTTATTCTCCTTCTAGGTAAATTCTTATTCCTTTTTTTCTGGTCATTTGGTTATCTCCTTCCTCGTTGGTCTCCAAAACATTCCCTCACTTCCATATTCTGGGTCCCAGCAACAGAACCATTTATTGGCATGCAAAAAGGTAGGTTCAATACCCAAGGTTCAAGTTACTTAGTCCAACAAAAACCTACAAACACCGACCCTTTTGGCATCACCTGCATGCAGGCGAATTCTCACCTGTGGTATCTTCATGGGAACTACAAGAACCATGATTCTACAACGTTGAGGGAAATATTGGAAACCCACTTTGTCATATCTACAGGATCATGTTGCACACTAGACCCTTGTTACCATGAGATCATTACTTAGTTATTTATGCAGACATACCCATAGTTATGTTATTTAGTGGTTAAAGATGTTGTCATGGTTACTACACACTACTATATCATCATCAACATTAAAGATAAACATACATTCACATTACAGACACAAATTAACATCCAAAAACACATTTCTACATAGGGTTACCGTGGTTCACCCCACTTCGGGATACGTCCACAAAATATTGACTTATTTATTATATTTGAGTGTCTTTTTTTTCACTTTGCGCTACAATGGATGCTTAGCATACAATTCTCCTCACATATGTATATTTTTTATAATGGTATTCACCCAACAACTCTCTTTCTCTCTATCTATATCTATCTCTCTTCGGACCCCATGAACTCATGACACCCTTTACATATTTATACATTATGATCAGGGCATTTTGACACCTCATTGTGAGTTGGCTACAACTCATTCTCGACTAGTGACAACTCATTATGAGCTAGATACAACTCATGCTTGGTTGGTTTTCCCGGATTTTTCACTAGTTGTTCTTTCTTGTCCCTCATCTTCTCCTCTTTCTTCTCTCTTATTTCTTGATCTTCTTGATCTTATTTATCTTCTTTATCTTCTTCTACCTTCTCCCTTCCGATGCCTTTTCCATGTACCTCGTCTCTTCTCACTTTTCCATCCCCAAAATTGCTTTCCCAACAACATTCAAATATATTACCCTCTAAATTATCTTTCTAATGGCTATACTTATCTCTCAAACTAATTTGTGATATAAAATTTATAGCTCTTTCAAATCTGCAGTTTCACCCCTTTTTGCACTTGTTTCACTGGTACCAAAATTCTCAAGGGATATATTCTCTCTCTTGTAGAAGAAAATATGGCAAGAACTAAGAATTTTTTTATATTGGGCATTGATAGTATTCATGATTTGAATACACATCAACTCTCAGATTTAGGATTTGATCCATATAAATTTTTCATCAATCTATATTTGAAAAGTTTGTCCTTTCTCTCTTCCTCCAGACTTATAATTTTTGGAAAAAAATGACTATCTCCCAAATTGAGCAAAACTGACAAGACAATCGTTAATACAAAGTTGTTCGAACTGATAAGTAGGTAAAATTTAAACTAAATATTTTTTTCTGGATTGGTGATCTGGGGTCCATTTTCGTCTTTTTAAGTTTTCAAAAATCCCCCAAAAGTTCCCGGGAATAATGATTTTGTCCTATTTCGACATCCCCACTCCAAACCATTTTGTGTTTTGTCAAAATCCCAATTGGGTATCTTCATGCCTACTTTTTGGATGCCCTAAAATAAATTCACCTTTATCTAGTCCTTGGTTACTCAGCACGACCCAAATATTTAAAATCCATTAATTTATGTTTTTCAAAAACTTAAAGCAGAATAAGACAACGAGGCTCACTCACACTATTGTGTCCCTCTTTATCACCGATATACTCATTAAATTTCACTTGATTCTGACTTCTTCTGCTCCTATTATGGACAAAACAAGTTTTTGGTTCTAGGTTTTTTTTTGTAAACATCTCTATT
>ML777966.1:452579-469068 GCA_009831015.1 Picea engelmannii
TCTCTCTCTCTCTCTCTCTCTCTCTCTCTCTTCTTTATTTTATATTATTTTCTCTCTCCTCTTCCCTTCTCTCTTTTTTTCTTTATTTGTGATTTCTTATATTTTTCCCTCGTCGACCTTTCGCCGCCTAAAGTTCTTTCTCATCTGACATTTTAGTGAATTGAGAATATATGTCTTCAATTATGTTTCAACATAGCAAATTCATACTAGAATTGGACTCATCATATGTTGAAGACCTAAAATATCTATATGGCAGGTAATTTGATGAGTAAAATGGCTTTTGACTGTGTTTAAAAACCAAAATAAGAAATTTTCAATGAAGAACAAATTTTTACCTTTAATATGCATATTATATCATTATACTAGTTGAAATGGTAAAAAAGGAAAGGTTCTGTTAAAAAATAATGGTGGATGGATTGGTAAAAAGAGAATCAAACTGGAACCCAACATCTCCCCTAGACAAAGAGTTTTGCATGTTCCTATGCAACAAAATTGAAGTCAATTATTGATCAAAATTTCAAAATTGTGTGACCTACTTCTTCAATTTCTCTTTGTTGTTACAATGAGAAGGTTTAGGTTTGATATGGAAGGAACTTGTTTTTTTTTTTTTGTTTCCTCAACCTTACTAGCAATCTTTTATTCTATTGTATGGTTTTCAAATTTTCACTGTACTATTTCTTTCCAATTTTCCTCAAAGATATATACTTATGCTTAAGTTTTTGGTACTTCTCTCTGACTTTAGTACTCTAGTCTTGGAGCTTTTCATTATCTTTTCAACTGCTCTATCTGAGACCTCTATTTCCTGAACTTTCTTCTTTAACTTATTGATTCTTTTCTTCTTCTTCTTCAAATTTTTAGTCAAGGCATCAATGGAAATGTACACAACATGAATCGTTGTAGATTAATTTTCTGTGAAAACTAGAGGCTCCTCAGAAGTTTGTTGTCCTTCAAAAATTTGTTCCTCAATAATATGAGCTCCATTACCTTGATTAGTATGAGCCTTTTGTTCATCAATAGTTTCTTGGGTTTGATGTTTGTCAATAATTTGTTGTATCTTCTCATCCTTTGTTCTAGTTTCAACTTCCTTAATTACTGAGCTTCTCATTCTAGGATTTCTAGTCATATTTGATGCTTTCTCTTGAATTTATTGTTTGTATATGTCCATTCCCCTCATAACCCTACTTGATGATGATAGTAATTTTTTGGAGCTAGAATTCCTTTTTTTTTTTTGCAGGTTTTGAACCCATGACCTCTATTGATGCCTGTGAACATTATTTTTGGGGTGGTTCTTTTTTTTTATTTTCTACAATAGTTGGCTCAGGGTTCACAATTTTTGTAGGAATTTCTGGAATCTATGGTGTTTCATTAATTTCCATGGTTTTACATTCTTCATAGTTTCCTGGAATCTCAGAATTTACTTCCTCATTTCTCTCTTCTTGAAATCCATCCCTGTTGTGGAATTATTCCCAAGTATGAATTACCTTCCTTAATTAATTTAATATAATGAATTTAACCAGTGCATTATGATAAAGAAAAATATATTTATTCAAATGATTCTTTTGCACACTATCTGCCATTTTTATCATATTTGTAAAAGGGAAAAGTCTACATTGATCCTTTTATTTATGTCTTCTAAATGCTAAAGGAGATGAATATGGTACATGAATACAATATTAGACCTCCCTTTGCATGTCATAAAGTTTTGTAGGAAAAATGTTAGGTCCCTCCACAGATCGTTGAGCCAAAATCATAGAAATCCTTTTGACCAATTTGGATTCTTGTGTGAATTGTTCAGGAACAAAATACAAATTCTCCCTTTCAATTGTTGGATTTTAAACTATTTTTTTCCATTTCTTCCTAACCCTGTAATCTCAACTAACAATTCCTCACAAACCATAACTGAAATATCCCCAATTTGTGCCACTTCTCCATTGAAGGTTTCTGCAAAGGCCCTAGTTCCCAAGGTATTATACCCTTGAAAATTTCCACACAGTTGGAATAATTCTACCCTTTGAAATATGATTTTGTAGGTTGGTTAAATTTCCAGCAACGTCGTACCCTGAGGTTCATACTGTGAAACTCTTGTAACTACCATAGTTTTATTACCTTGTTTAGTTGAAAATGTTGGGTGATAATTTGAAATTCTCTATAGAAAATGAGGTCGAAAATATTGGAGATTGTTTTATTGTTTAAAGGCTTTGGATTCAATTCAAAAGGCATTTTTAGTTACTAATTAATGATAGACTATTAGTTATATCATAAATTATCATGCATATAGGAAATGATTACCCATGAAGTTTTCGATGACATGAAAGAATTATGGGATGTAATGTCCCTAATCCAAACCTTTTGTAATTGTACATATAGGTTAGTGAGTCATTAGCACTAAGTTCTGATGTTTCACGCACATGAGTAGTGGATGGAGGATTGTTATCAAAAACAGGGTGCACACATTTCATAGTGTTGCATGCACTTGGGTAAGTGTGTACATTAGATAATGTTGCATGCACTTCGGTAAGTGTGTGGGAATGAACTGGGAGTGCGCACCGAGTCAAGTTATATATATATGGTTGTATATTTATTGAGTCTAAAGATCTTGTGTGATTATGAGGTTGGTGAGCTGGGACGTAGCTAGGCCAATGCACCTATCCATGCAAGTTTAATCATACAAAAGTATTAATATAATATTACATCGTTGTGTGTAAATAGAGTCAGATGAAAAGAGACCGGGGGTTGATTCCACCCAAAAAGGAAAAGGGAGTGATACTTAAGTCTTACGGAATATTTTATAATATTTCTAGAAAAGTGTAATGTTATGGATATGTTTATCCTAAGTTATCGAGGGTTGGGAATGGATCACCAAGTGGCTTAAGCTACTTCTGAAGGTGACAAGTGTCAAGATTAAGGAATTCATTATATATTTTCAGCCTTGGTGTATTTGGGGGGGGGAGGGGGGGGGAGACTTTATTCTAGAGAGAATTTTATTTTGGGGATTATTGATGTTTCAGGCTCTCGTGAGTAGAAGGGGGTTATACAATATAGGAAATTTTATTATTACCTTATCTTCACAAAGAATATTGTAAGGGGTTTATGTACTGTAATCTGAGTCTTTATGTCGAAGAAGTGGGTTTTTAGGCCCATGAGTAGTCTCTCTAGGTGAGATATTTGCTGAGAAATGTTCCCTGGTGTGTTGGGAATTAGATGCAGGGATCAGAGATTTCCTGTCCGGACTATTGTTCGTAAACCTAAAAGGGAGGTGGGGCAGAAAAATGATTGTTGAACAGAGAAGGGGAAAACTTCCTTGGGTGTGACAGGTGCATGGGGAATGAGACTGTAGGCTAGTTGCAACAATGTACATCTTAGACTGAGCAATTATGTTGAGTATCATACCTTAGCCTATCACTAGGAACCCTTTTTCCCTATTGGAGTTAAGTCCCAACTTGAGGGTGACCTGTTGCTAAAAGATTATGAGAATTTTTTTTTATGGTTGGGATAAACATCTGAGTTATGTGCACAATTGGTGATTTTCATAAAAGATAAGTGTATTATGTGCTTGTCTCATTTTCGGTGTGCATATTTATTTATGTTTGGTATGGTTTAATTCTTGTATGTTGTTGCATATAAGTAATTGTTGTTATGTTGTATTTTGTTGCTTGAACATGTCAGTATGGTGCTTATAGCCTATATATGTAGTTGTGCATGAATATGGAAAATGTTGATAGTTTTCCTGTAAGCTAACCTTATGATTTTGGTATGAGCCTCTGGGGAAATATTGAATGTTCGTGCATGCATAGTGTTGGGTATGTGTTATATTCTTTGCATGTGTGTGTGTGGGCGTGTCAGATTCGACAATTGCATCTGATGATCCCTCGTTTTTGCTATTTTTAGCGGATTTTTCCATTTTTAGCGGTTTACTAAATTAATCCCGGATTAAGGGATTAGGGTTTTGGTATCTACGAAATACCTAAAAACATTGTATATATTGTATGGTGAATGGTGAAATTTGATAATGAATATAAGAAAGGTTTTTCCAGTTGAGAGTTTCTGGTATAAATCTCTGTGTACTATGTGAATGAACCATTGATTAAATTCTATTTTGCTTAAGAATCTATATGCATTGCTTTACTTCACAGGTTTAAAAATTACATGTGGTATCAAAGCTCATTTTTGGCTTTAGAGGGACGCCTTTGTTGTTGAGGGTTTGGCTCGGTCTTGATAGATCAAGTTTATCTTGGGTCTGTGATAAACCTGGGTTTAGTGGGAGATTTTGCAGTTGTGATTTGAGTGCAGAAAGAGGAATGGCAATCTCTTCTAGAACCGAGATAGAGAAGTTCAACGGTAAAAACATTGAGCTATGGAAGATGGAGGACCTTCTTGTAGACAAAGAACAATGGATCATTATGGATCTTGGTACACAGCCTACTAGTACACCGTCTACTAGCACATAGGCTACTAGTACACAAACTACCAGTACACAAAATACCAGTACACCACCTACTGGTATGTCAAAGGAAGATTGGGAGAAGTTGGACAGAAGAGTAAGGATTACTATTCGACTCTGCCTAGCAGATTTGGTGTTGTTGAATGTCTCAGGAGAGTATACAGTGAAGGAACTCTAGGATAAGTTGGGGAATTCGTATCAATCAAAGTCCTTGGTAAACAAGTGGTTTCTTCGAAAGAAGTTGTATCATCTTAGGATGGAAGATGGAGATTCTGTGACAAAACGTCTAAATGCCTTTAATACTCTGGTAAGTCAACTTGTCTCTGTTAATATTACAATTGCAGAAGAAGATAAGTGTATTACTTTGTTATGTTCTTTTCCAAACTCTTGGGATAATCTGGTTGTAGCAATTGGTAGTACCACTCAATCTACACTGAAGTATGAGGATGTAGTTTCATCCTTGTTATCTGAAGAGATGAGGCAGAAAATCATGGATGGTCATAGCACAAATGCTTTATTTTCAATAGGTCGTACCCAAGATAGGAATCCTGGTAAGCCTTCAGGGGGGAGATCTAAATCTAAAGGTAGATCTAAGTCTCCAAGAAAATATTTGAGGAAATTCTGGAAGTGTGGTAAAACAGGGCATTATAAGAAATATTGCAAGTCTAAGAAGGTTGAAAAACCAAAGGGATTTTATAGTACCTCTTCCAAAGAGGCAAAAACCTCCACTTAAGAAGGAGGTGATGTTTACCTAGAATCTACAAGTACACATGCAGACTACGATGTATGGTTGATCGACTTAGGTGCATCATACCATATGACTCCTCATAGGGAGTGGTTATCTGAATATGAAAAATATGATGGTGGTGATGTATTCCTAGGAGATGACTCGACAACAAAAATCTTGGGATGTGGAAGGGTTAAGTTGCTGCTAAAATATGGAAGGATTAGAACACTCCCCGAGGTTTTGCACATTCCAAAACTTTCCAAGAGCCTAATATCTGTAAGAAAGTTGGATGATGCAAGAGTGGATACTGTATTTGGAAAGAACAATTGCAAGATGGTACGAGGGGCAATGGTGTTCATGAGGGGAATTCAGTGTGGAAATCTGTACAAGTTGTTGGGAAACACTTATACTAATGGGTGTAACAGTTTTTTTGTCCTTCAGTAGACAAATAAATAAGACAAGACCAATATCATCCCTGAAACGAAGACCATGCTATGGCATCAAAGACTAGGGCATATTGGAGAAAAGGGCCTTCAAACACTACACGGTAAAGGCATGGTTGAAGGTATGTTTAATTGTACTCTAGATTTTGATTTCTGTGAACATTACATATATGGTAAATAGAATCGATTAAGATTCCCATCTGGTGCTACAAGAGAAAAGGGGATCTTAGAGTTTATACACAGTGATGTGTTTGGACTTGTTCCTATTCCATCCTTAGGTAAAATTGTGTATTATGTTTCATTCATAGATGATTTTTCAAGGAAGAAATGGATTTATTTTCTTAGAAATAAATTCGAGGTATTTGATAAATTTAAATAGTTTAAGGCTCTAGTAGAAAATCAGACAGAGAAGAAAATAAAGGTATTGAGAACAGATAATGGTGGAGAATTATGCAGAAATGAATTCGAAGAATTCTGTAAGAAGTGTGGTATATCAAGGCAGAAGAATACTCCATACACTCCTCAGCAGAATGGAGTTGCAGAAAGGATGAACAAGACACTGATGGAAAAAGCAAGGAGCATGCTCAGCGGTGTCGGGTTAGGACAAGAATTCTGGGCAAAGGTAGTGGGTACAGCATGTTACCTGGTCAATCGATCACCTTCATCAGCATTGGATGATAAAACTCCACATGAGGTATGGTATTCAAAGAAACCCTCTCTTCAACATCTTAGAGTGTTTGGTTGTGATGCTTATGTACATGTTCCAAAGGAAAATAATAGTAAGGTGGATAAAAAGGCTGAAAAGTGTATCTTTATTGGTTATAAAGATGGTGTGATAGGTTATAAACTTTGGAACCTAGAAACCAAGAAGATTGTTTACAGTCGAGATGTGTTTTTAGAGAGGTAAAAGATGTGTTGAAACAAGAATTCCTACCAATGCAAGACGAACCTGAGAAAACAGATCTTGAGTTGGATGATGCAAAATCTGAATCATTTGAAGAAGAGGAAGCAGAAGAAGAGGAAGAAGAACCTCATACCCCAGTATTGAGGAGATCAATGAGAGATAAAAGGAAACTAGAAAGGTATAGTCCACCTGATTTCCATTCCAATTTTACTTTATCTATTATTGATGATGATCCCAGAACTGTCAGGGAAGCAGTGAATTCAGAGGATAGTAAACTTTGGAAGAAGGTCATGGTTGAAGGTATGGATGCCTCAGATAAGAATGAGGCATGGGATATAGTTGAGTTTCCAGCTGGAAGCAAATCTGTTGGTAGAAAATGGTTGTTTAAGAATAATTTTAATGCACAAGGTAAAGTGGAGAAATACAAAGCTCGATTAGTAGCAAAAGGTTATTCCCAGGTAGAGGGAATTGACTTTGGTAAGATTTTTTCTCTTGTTGCTAAGTTAACTTCTATTATATTTATTTTATCTATTATTGTTGCTTTTGATCTTGAAGTGGAACACATGGATGTGAAGACAACATTCCTACATGGGGATCTGGAAGAAGAAATCTACATGAAGCAGCCAGAAGGCTTTGTAGTGAAGGGAAATAAAGAGTTGGTCTATAAGCTAAAGAAGTCACTATATGGTCTGAAGAAATCACCTAGGATGTGGTACCAAAAGTTTGACACATATATCCTTGGATTGGGATTTGTAAGAAGAAGGGATGATCACTATGTATATTCCAAGAAGGTTGGTAATCACTTCATTTTTGTAGTGATGTATGTTGATGACATGTTGTTTGTAGGAAATAACATGGATGTTATAAAAGAGGTGAAATCATAGCTATCCTCCAAATTTGACATGAAGGATCTCGGTGCTTCTAACTTCATTCTGGGAATAGAAATTAAAAGAGATCGTGCAAATAGGAAACTCTGGTTGAATCAGAGAAAATATGTTGAGACAATATTGAAGAGGTTTAATATGCATGGAAGTAAACCAGTCAAGGCTCCTATTCCTATAGGTGTAAAGTTATTTGCAGATCAATGTCCCAAGACACAGGAAGAAGAAGAGGACATGTCCCATGTTCTGTATTCCAGTGCAGTTGGCAGTTTGATGTATGCAATGGTCTATACTAGACTCGAGATTACACATGCAGTGGGATTTTTGAGCAGGTATATGTCAAAACCAGGGAAGGAGCATTGGACATCAGTAAAGAGGGTCTTCAGGTATTTGCGTGGCACTACCAATTATGGATTGTGCTACCAAGGAAGACCAGGATTAGACAAAGTGGTGGACATACATGGCTTTGTTGATGCAGACCGGGATGGAGATCTGGATCGCAGAATATCTACAAGTGGGTGTGTGTTTAACCTATTTGGAGGAGTAATCAGTTGGATGAGAAAAAGACAGGCTGTAGTGGCACTCTCAACTACAGAAGTTGAATACATGGAAGCCACTCATGCAAGCAAGGAAGCAGTATGGTTACAAATATTGTGTTCAGGTATTGGGTTGGTACAACAAGAAGCAATATTAGATTGTGACAGTCAGAGTGCAATCTTCTTTGCAAAGAACCCAACTTATCATTCAAAGACAAAGCATATTGATGTTCAGTATCACTTTGTGAGAGACATGGTTGAGGAAAAGAAGGTGTTACTGGAAAATTTTTACACTTTGAAGAATGTTGTAGATTCATTGATGAAGTTTGTGAGCATAAAAAATTTCTCCTGGTGTAGAGTAACAATGGGCATTGCTGCCCTGGATTGTTGACTATATATAATCTTGTGGACCCCTAGCTGAAAAGAACACAAAAAGTGGGAGAATGTTGGGTATGTGTTCTTTTCTTTTCATTTGTGTGTTTGGGTGTGTCATATTTGACAACTATGTCTGATGGGGGTATGCCCCCCGTGGTTACATGCAGTGTTCGGGGCAACGCCCCAAAATTTTTATTTTTGGGCGGTTTTTGCTATTTATAGTGGATTTTGCTATTTTTGGCGGTTTACTAAATTAATACCGGATTAAGGGATTAGGGTTTTGGTATCTACGGAATACCTAAAAACATTATATATATTGTATGGTGAATGGTGAAATTCTATAATGAATATAAGAAAGGTTTTCCTGGTTGAGGGTTTCCAGTATAAATCTCTGTGTGAATGAGCCATTGATTAAATTTTGTTTTTCTTAAGAATATATATGCATTTCTTTACTTCACAGGTTTAAAACTTACACATAGAATACTTTTTGTGCACCGGAGGCTGGATTTACTTGTGCACACTGGGAAGCAGTACGTGTGCAGAAAGAGAATAGATTTTGTGTGTGACACCATGATGGTTGTGCATATAGTAGTTTTGTGTGATCAATACTCTAGTGTGTAGTTTATTGAGTTACTTCCATTGCTATAATTTGTGTGGTGTGATTCAAGCTTGGATTGAGCATGTTACTTTAAGTGATATTGCACATACATTTCATTAGGATATAATCTATGCAGTGGTTTTTAGAGTAGAATTGTTCAGTAGTCAGTTGGATGGTGTTAAAGTATGTTTTTTCAAAGCTACAGAAGTTGACTTGTGGGTAACGGAAAATGTTACAATTTGGGTAATGTGGCTTAGCCTGGGTGGATGGGGACATTACAAATTGGTACCAAAGCATTCTTTTGGAGAAGTGCATGTGGCGTAGCCTAGTCTGGGACTCTAGGATGTTACAATATGGTATCAAGTCATTTGGTTCAACATTGTACCTATATGGGAAAGAGGTCAATAAGAAGTTGCAGAGCTCTAGTTTCAACACTGAGCTTTCATGGGCCAAGTTCTACTTAAGGAAAAATATGGACTGGTAAGTGGTTGAATTTGAAATTTCAGCGTGGCCATGGTGCACATTAAATAAGAATGTGTAGATTTGCATGTTAAATGTTGGGTATTGCGGGGTTTGGAACTGGAACTGCGTAGTAAACATTGGTGCACGAGTGTGTACACTAAAGGTTTAAGGTTACGTGGAACAAATTTGTGGTGCATGTGAATTATTGATATGTGGTGTGAATTTTAAGAATTGACATTGCACATTGGTGTGTGTTGAATACTGGTGTGCACATGGGTTTCATAAGAAAGGATTCTAACAAGATGGTGCATAGTTTTCATGAAGTTGTCTCATGAATTCATCTAACAAATATTGTTGCTTGCACATTTTGTAGAAATATCAATGATTAGAACAGGAAAAAATCAATGTAGAAGGTCAAAAGCATGGAAGATGCACAAAGGACTTACAATCTTGATGATGAGTTTGGGGATTTGTATGTTGGTTTGGGTGTTGATAGTACATAATCCAAGGAGGAGCGCATAAACTTGGTAGAAACCATTAAGGGACTACAAAACAATTTCCAAAGCCATAAATATTATAACGAAAAGCTTATGAAAGCCAAGGCACAACAAGATGACTTCAATGTCAAATTGATGCAAAGCTTGGACATAATAGAAAATAAAATGGATAAGGAGATAGAGATAAGTAGGTCAAGAATTCGTAGGTCCCATGATGAGAAAATAAGAGAAGGAAGGAGTTATGGTAGGCATTGACCTCACTCACCAAATAATTCCTTCAGGAAAGCGTGTAGAAGCTCAAGTCCATGTCCTGTCAAAAAGCATAAGAGAAGGATTGGGGTAGACATGATACAGGGAGAAATGAATTAGATCAAGCCTCCTACCTTTGATGGGGAGCACAAGATGGATGAAGATGCATATACCTGGCTAATGGGTATGAGGAAGTACTTCCAGCTGCATAATTATTATGTGCAAGTAGAAGGGAGGATTGTCATCTATCAACTAAAAGGAAAAGTGAAAATGTAGTGGGATTAGTATGTGCAGGTGAAACACGTTGATGGAAAGAAGGTTACTTGGAGGGAGTTCAAGAGGTGTTTCTAAAATAAATACTTAACCAAGAGGTACTATGACAAGAAAATGGAGTTCTTTGAACTCAAGATTGGGAGTGTGACGATAGATGAGTATGAAAGGAAATTATTAGAGCTATTGAAATATGTCACATTCATCAAGGATGGGAAAGTTAAGATTCAAAGGTAACTTAGTGGGTTGGCTACATTTATCAGTGACAAGATACAATATGATGAACATAAGATATTGGAGGAAACAACAAGGCGTGCTAAGTGTATTTATGATCAACAAAGGGGAAGATCGACTTTTCATAAGGCTTGGAAAGAAAAGATGAAAAGAAAGGTTGATTAGAGGAAGAAGGGGGCTAAGTCTTCATTTTTCAGGAATATTGTGCAAGGATATCCAATTCCCAAAGAGTCCAGAATGATGGATACAGTGGAGAAAAATCCATGGAAAAAATCTATTCAATGTTGGAATTCTGGCAGAGATCATATGCGTAGAGATTTCCCTCAAATGGGTGATAAAGAGAGGACTGTGTACATTGTACAAAAATATGCAACAGTGGAGGACATGGGTATAAATTTTCCAAGGATTTACGCATCCCTGGATAACAAGAAGGATTATTTTTAGTCGCACATGATTGAAGTGGAAGGTAAGATTAACAACCAAATTGTTGTTATTTTAATTGATTCGGGAGATTAAGTCATAGTTATCTATATCATAAGATGGTGGAAAGGTTCCAACTGCTAAGAAGAAAGCTTGGAAAACCTTGGTTGTTGAAGTTAGCTACAGGAGAAAAAAGGAAAATTAATGAGATGATTAAGGCATGTCCAATGGATATGAATGGACTGTGCACAAATGATGATTTGAATATTATACCTTTGGACTTGTATGACTACCTTATTGGTATGGACTGGTTGGATGAGAACCATGTTGTCATGTATTGTTGCAATAAGGAATTCACTTTCTTGGATAAAGAAGGAAACTTAAGAACAATTCAAGGAGTTCCAAGAGTTGTGACTATCAGATAATTTTCAAACTTGCAATTGAAGAAGAGCTACATGAAAGGATGTCAAGTATGTGTAGTGCACATTGAAGAGGCACCTAAGGATAAAATGTCAAGTGTGGAAAACTGTGCAATACTGAAAGAGTTTGAGGATGACTTTGAAGAGATACCATGGATTTCTTTGAAAAGAGATATTGATTTCTCTATAAATATGATGCCTGGAGCAACACTCGTATCCAAGACTCCTTATAGGATGAGTATGCTATAGTTGAAGGAGTTGTAGATGAAACTTGAAGAGATTCTAAAGAAGGGGTGTATATTCCCAAGTGTGTCACCTTGGGGTGCTCCAGTATTGTTCATGGAAAAGAAGGATGGTACCCTAATACTTTTTATTGACCTCAGGCAGTTGAACAAAGTAACAGTAAATAACAAGTATCAATTTCCAAGGAAAGATGACCTCTTTGATCAATTGTGAGGCACACATATATTTTCAAAGATTGATCTCAGATATGGATATCACCAAGTGATAATTAAGGAAGAGGACATCAACAAGACTACCTTTAGAATAAGGTACAAACATTATGAGCTCACAATGGTGCCACTTGGGTTGTCAAGTGCACTAGTTGTCTTCATTTGTCTGATGAATGGAGTTTTCAGAGAGTACTTAAATAAGTTTTTCATTCAATTTTTGGACGACATACTTATTTACTCAAAGTATTAAGAGGAGCATGTGAAACACTTAAGGATGGTTTTATAGGTATTGAGGGAGCATCAACTTTATGAAAAGCTAAGAAGGTGCTCATTTTATTAGAAACAGATTCATTATTTGGGTCATATAATTTCCAAGGAATAGTTGTGGATCTGGAAAAGATAAAATCCATTGAGGAATGGCCGACACCAAGAAATATCATAAAGGTAAGATCCTTAATGGGACTAGTATGTTATCACAAAAGGTATACTGAAGGATTCTCACAGATTGCCCATCCAATTACATATTTGCAAAATAAAGGTGCATGATTTGAATGGACCCCAGATTGTGCAAGGAGTTTTCTGCACTTGAAAATTGTGTTAACAAGTGCTCCAATTTTGAGAATTATTGATCCAAATGAAGACTTTGTGGTGTGAAATAATGCATGCAAGGAAGTGATCAATGGAGTCCTGATTCAGAATGAACATGTGGTGTGCTACGAATCAAGAAAGTTAAAAGAGAATGAAATTCTTTATGATACTCGTGACTTGGAATTGGCATCCATAGTGCATTCCTTGAAGATGTGGTGAAACTATCTCATGGGTAAAATATTTGAGCTGAGAATAAACCATTATGGTCTGAAGTATTTGTTTGGAAAACCAAGTTTAAATTCCATAAAAAGAAGGTGGTTAAAGTTCCTCGATGAGTATGAATTTGATATAAAGTATATCAGGGGAAAGGAGAATAAGGTGGTTGATGCACTCAGTATGAGGGTGCATGAGATGCATGATACAACCATTAACATGTACAAATATGATTTGTGTGATCGAATTTTAGAGTTTCCAAATCAGATCTATGCTACATGGACATAAATGAGACTTTACAAAAAGGCATGTCACAAAATTTTGAAGGTTATGAGTTAAGAGAGGATGGGATCCTCATGTATATGTGTAGAGTCTATGTGCCAAATGATCAGGAGTTGAAATTTTTTTTATTGTCAGAGATGAAAAAGGTTCCTTAAGTAAGACATCTAGGCTACCAAAAGATAATTGTCGTAGTTAAAAAGAAGTATTATGGGCTAGGTATGAAAATAGAGGTTGCTAATTTTATTTCTAGATGCCTTGAATGTCAAAAGGTTAAGGTTGAGCAAAAACATCTAGCTGGTTTCCTACATCCTTTTCCTATTCCTGAGTGGAAGTGGGAAGTTGTGACCATGTATTTCATTACTAAGTTGCTTAGGACTACTAAGAAACATGATTCTATTATGGTGGTGGTGGACAAGATTACTAAATCTTCCCATTTTATTCCAGTAAAGTCAATGCACAAGGAAACCAACATTGATTAGATATACATGCAAGAAGCTTCTAAGTTGCATGGTGTACCTAAGAAAACTGCGTCTGACAAAAATTCCAAGTTCACTTCAAACTTTTGGAAATGGTTATTCAAAGGATTTGGGAAAAATATGAACTTTAGCAAAACATATCACCCTGAGATAGATGGACAAATAGAAAGAGTAAATTAGGTGATTGAAGATATGCTCAGGATGTATGTGATGGATACACCATCCAAATGGGAAGATTAATTGAATTTGGTAGAGTTTTCTTACAACAATGGGTATCAAGCATATTTAAATATTATCCTATTTGAGGCACTTTACAGGAGAAGGTGAAACACGCTGGTGAATTGGGACAAGCCAACATACCACAAAATAGTTGGGACATATCTGCTTAGAGAAATGTAAGAGAAGATGGTAAATATAAGGAAAAATTTAAAGGCTTCCAAGGATGGGAAAAAAAGATGCGCAAATAAAGGAAGAACCCATTGGGATTTTAAATCATGTGATCACATGTTTTTGAAAGTGAAATCCATACGTAGTTCCCCAAAGTTGGGGAAGTCTTCTAAGTTGGAAACACACTATTGTGGGCCATTTGAAATGCTAGAGAGGATTGGTCTTGTCGCATATATGCTTGCATTGTCTGGATGTTTGTGTATTCATAATGTTTTCCATGTTCCATTGCTTAAAAGGTATGAACCTGATACTAATCATATTATTGATTCAAATGTGATTCAGGTGGAGCCAAAAGGAGATTTTCGAGTCTGACCAATTTTCATATTGGGTCGGAAAATTGAACAACTTCGAAATCGATCCATGGAGTTGGTAAAGGTCCAATGGAATTGGTACAGTCCTGAGGATGCAACTTGTCAGATATGAAAAAGGTTCCTTATGCAAGACATCTAGGCTACCAAAAGACAATTGTCATAGTTAAAAAGCAGTATTATGGGCCAGGTATGAAAATAGAGGTTGCTAATTGTATTAACAGATGCCTTGAATGTCAAAAGGTTAAGGTTGAGCAAAGACATCCAGCTGGTTTCCTACATCCTTTTCCTATTCCTAAGTGGAAGTGGGAAGTTGTGACTATGTATTTCATAACTAAGTTGCCTAGGACTACTAAGCAACATGATTCTATTATGGTGGTGGTGGACAAGCTTACTAAAGATTCCCATTTTATTCTAGTAAACTCAACGCACAAGGAAACCAACATTGATTAGATATGTTAGAACCCTATATAATAGGGAATCATCGTTCTGAATAATATTTGTCTATTTCAGGCAGATGTATTCGCTCATGATGCATGGCGAAGGTGGCAGAAAACGCCCGACACTGACCAAGCATAAGATGGATGCTTGTGCGCGAAGTTCAAAGCGAGTTTCGTACATTTTTGAGCAAAATTGAGAATTGGTTTGAAAGGCAAAAAATTGTACTCTTGTGGGTCAAATGTAAAGATTGGGTTTATCATGCCTAAGTTGGGTTTATAATCTATGTTTGGTGAATTTTCAAAATATTAAAAAAAAAAACGAACAATTTGGCCCCTCGGCCTTTGCTTCTATGCAGAGCTTTATGAAAAATCGACCAATATTTTTTGCCAAAATACATTATTGGCCTAGGGCCATCCTCCTATGCTCAACACCAAGGGATATGTGCCATTTTATGCACCAAGAGCAGACAAGCAGCGCCAGCACAACACAAACACCAAACCCCAAAGCCCAAGCCTCGGGCTCATTTCATTGCTACAATGTGGGACTGTTGATTAATATAATTATTTAAAGCTCACTCTATCGTGTGAATGTGGGATTTTGCCCACAGGAAACCTAAATATATAATACGCAGCTCAAAACCCTACTCCAGGTGTTGAAACAGTTTAAAAGTGTCGAACGCGAGGAAGCACGCAGGCAGAGGTCATGAGGTGTCAAGGGATGCCATCGGGCCATATCAGGTTAAAGCTATGGAATGGTAATGTGCAGACGGAGGTTTGGCGCCGAGCTGGGTTGAAACCCCGCACATAGATAATCTCCAGCCACAGCAGAAGAAGAAAAATGCCGAGGTTGAAAGTTCTTGGCTCCTGGAATCATGGGCGACGGTGCTACCAGGCGTCTCCAGCCCATCTGCATGCCTTTCATTTCCAGCCACTGGTATTCCAAGGTCGCGAAAGCTAGTTCTAATAACGAGTTGTCTGAGGTCCGTGGCTTATCTTCGAATTTAGATCAAAAGGAGAAGGAAAGGAAAGCAATCCGGAGGTCGCTCTCGTTTTGGATGCGTTTGATTCAGCAATTTCACATCATCTTTCTTCAATGGCTTCCAGCGTGTTCCTGCGCATGATTTGGAGGTCGATTCATACATTTTGGTCCGGACTGTTGAGGCTGTACCTGTCGATGGAGGTTTTCTTAAATCAAGTGGTGCTTCGAAACTGGAAAGATTCCATAAAGGCACTTCAAAGCTGTGAGGTTGGGTTTCCACATGCAGAGGCATATACTGCATATTCTTCAAAGGGCAGCTGAAGTGAAATCATTGATTAAATCTGGGGATAGTTCTTTCCAGCCTTTCAGGGGGAAGTCAATGGCCATGATTTTTGCTAAACCATCGATGAGAACGCGAGTCTCATTTCAAACAGGATTTTTCCTCTTGGGTGGACATGCCATATACTTGGGACCAGATGATATCCAGATGGGAAAACGAGAAGAGACTCGTGATGTTGCTCGTGTGTACTGTCAAGTTATAATGACCTCATTATGGCCCGTGTTTTTCTCATAAGGATATCCTTGATTTAAAGAAGTATGGCAGCGTACCTGTTATCAATGGCTTGTTTGACTATAACCATCCTTGTCAAATCATGGCTGATGCCCTTACTATTATTGAACATCTTGGTGGACTAGAAGGGGTTAAGGTTGTTTATGTTGGAGATGGAAATAACATTGTACACTCATGGCTTTTACTGGCTGCTGTGGTTCCATTTCACTTTGTTTGTGCTTGCCCCAAGGGATTTGAACCTGATCGTGCAACTGTGGAGAAGGCAAGGAACGCAGGG
>ML777966.1:479852-495543 GCA_009831015.1 Picea engelmannii
TCTGTTCAAGTGCTATTTATGTTGCTATTTCGTATATCATTTCTGTGTATTGTGAAGATTATGCTGGATATTTTACTGTTATTCTGTTATTTCTAGCATTTCGTTCCTGTTCTGCATATTTTATATATCTGGTATCTTGCACACTAGGAACCCTTTTTCCCTGGTGGAGTGAAGTTCGAGATCGGGGGTGACATGTTGCTGAAATATTATGAGAAACAAAGTCTATGGTTGGGAGGAATGTCTAAGTTATGTGTGGAGTTGGTGATTTTCATAAATGATAAGTGTCTTATGTGCTTGTCTCATTTTCGGTGTGCATATTTATCAATGCTTGATATGGTTTAGTTATTGCATGCTATTGCATATAAGTAAGTATTGTTATATTGTATTTTGCATCTTGCACATGTAAGTATGGTGCCTATAGCTTGTATATATATTTCTGCATGAGTATGACAAATGTTGATAGTTTTCATGTAAGTTAACTTTATTATTTTGGTGTGATCCTCTTGGGAAATGTTGAATGGTCATGCACGCAGAGATCACTCTGTGTGCACTAGATGATGGATTTTCTTGTACCCACTTGGAAGCAGTCTTAGAATGCAAGGATAATATGTTTGGTGTGTCACACCAGGATTGTTGCACGCATAGTAGTTTTATGTGATCAATACTCTAGTACGTAGTTGTTTGAGTTACTTTTGTTGTTATAAGTTGTGTGGTGTGATTCAAGCTTGTGTTGAGCACGTTACTTCAAGTGATACTACATAGACCTGTGATTAGGATAGAATATGTGCAATGGTTTTCATAGTAGCATTGTTCGGTAGTACGCTAGATGATGTTAGAATATGTTTTGTCAGAGATATAGAATTTGAGTTGTGGGAGAATTGTGTGTGGCATATCCCATCCTGGGAGGCTAGGGACATTACAAGAGAAGTATGATAATTATAGACATAGTTGAATGTGAATAATCATAAAACTTAGTATGGTAACTATGGAATGTCAGATTATTATTCAGGATCACGGCATGGTGAATGAAGGTAGCATAAATGGAAGAAGTTATTTATTAAATGAATAATCATCAATTGAATACAACAAATAAATGGCATTTTTTCATAGCTAAGTGTTAGTGTTTTAGCTCGGGAGGTAATCCACATGGTTTTTATTGTATGTTGATGTAATCTTATGTTGAAACTGGCAGAACACTTAACTTTGTAATGGGTTTTTATAAAGTTGTAAAGTGGTTCTTTTATTAAAGTGACTTTTTAATGAAGTGTACCTTCTAATATTAAAGTGACTTTATTTCATTAAGTGCACTTATGTAATAAAGTGAAATGTACTTTAATATTTTAAGTGATTTATTTTGGAGGGAATGAGTCATGGCCCTTGATCTTGTTTAGGAAATATTAGATCTTGGCCTTTGGGTTTAGGGTTGGGGAAGATGAAAAGACACTTGGGAGGGAAAAGGTCATTTTCATATTTTATAAAAGAATGCATTGGTTAGTGTGCAAGACACATTGAGAGGAGTGAGAGATATTTCAGAGGAGAGCTTGCAGAGGAAAGTGAGTAGCAAGCTGGCACATTTCCCAAGAGAGATAGTGCACAAATCCCAAGGAAGCATTTTCTGTTTTGGGTGCTACTGTGTTATTTTTTGGTACAGGCCATATTGTATGGATCCATATAGATCGTACAACAACAAAATTTGGTACAGAAATCGAGGCAAGAGAAGGAACATTTTTCAACGCAGTTTTAGCAAAGTTTTCTGAAGGAGGTCGGTCGTACATGAAGAAGGTATAGAAGCCTGTTGTGGGAAAAAATTATGAGGTGTTGTTTTCAAAAAATTCATACAGTTGTATAGACTGTGGCATGGGTTTCAAGGAAGTTTTGTGGTGGGACAATTTTTTTTTGTAAGCTGTCTTTCTTGGCTGGAAAATGTATTGTGGCTGCTGATAAATCTTTCCTAAAGATAATAGAATCTTTCTCTCTCATTGGGTTTCGCTAAATTAGGGTTTTCCCTAGAATTTGCCTAAATGTCTGGGTTATTCATGGTCGATTGAATGTTGTTCATTATGTTTATTCTACTACATAATTACTTAGCAATGTGTATTTATACTTATGGTAATTTTTTAATGTGGGTTTTAGACATTTCAGAGTTCATGCAAGGCAGTTATCTCTAGGTTGCTAAGTGTATGACAAAATATTAGCTTACTGATTTTTGTCATTAACTTTCCACAATAAGTTTGTTTTCTTAAAAATTACCTAACTTTGAAGACCATTTACCTTGTTTTACCAAACCTTTTGTTGTCGAACGTAGAGTCTTTCCCATGAAGATTATTTCCTTATAAAAGAATGAAACTCATAAATCTTTCTATTTTGAAGATTATGCTTCCTGCTGAATTTTTTTCTCTGACTAAGTCTTCATTTCCATAATTGTACCTTTATGTGCAGGAAATTAACTTTTGTCTGGAAGAAATGAAACTTTGGCTATAAGAAATAAACCTTTTTCTGTAGGAAATGAAACTTCATATGTAGGAAATAAACCTTTGAATGTTGGAAATAAATCTTTAGTTGTAGGAACACAAGAAGACTCATGAAAGTTGGATGTTGCTAGTACATGAGAACTTTTACTTCTAACATCAATCACCGACAAAAGTGATCCATCTTATTGAAACAACTGATTATTTGAATAATTTACAAGAAATCTGTACAAAAACTGAGATTCTTGTAACTACGGAAAATCAAAATACTATGTTTATTGTGAACTTTGCCAGCTAGTTTCTTGGTTTTCAAGAAGAGTTCATGTTCAGTTGCACCAGAAAACTATTTTTCACAGTTGAACATTATTTTTCTCTTTACTTTTTTTTTTCTTTATTATTATTATTATTATTATTATTATTATTATTATATATTTTTTAGGAAAAATAAATTCAAGATGGAAGAGGAGTAAGAGGGTTAACCTCCTCACTCATAACTTCCATCTTAGATTGCTAAAGTAAATTGGAAACAAATTCATCTCCAAACATTAGCTTATGGTAGAATTTCAGTTTGTGGCCATGAACCAAAAATGAAATTCTTGAACCATCAATTGTTTTGATATTCATAGAGCCATTTTCAAAAATTGTATCAACATCATATGGACCAAGCTAGTGAGGGAAGAACTTACCCTTAAAATGTTTTGATCCGGATTCAAAAAGTAAGGCCCAATTACCAACTTGAAACTGCTTCTTTTTTATAAACCTATCATGTTATTTTCCCCTCTGTGTTTGTACACAAATTTTCCTTTAAAAGGTAGCTTGGCATATCTCATCTAGCTCATTTAATTGTAAAATCATTTTTTGTTGAGCCTCTGATAGATCTAATCCCAACTTTTTTGTAATTTTGTAATTCTATCTGAAACTTGATGGGAAGAAGTACTTGATTTCCATATACCAGGTCATATGGGGTGAAACCCATAACATATTTCCATGTAGTTTTGTAAGCCCACAAGACCTCTGAAATGTTTTCTACCCAATCTATTTGATGGAGATGAACTATCTTGTTCATAATCACTTCTAGAACCCTATTTGTAGATTCCACTTGTCCATTGGCTTGTGGATGATATGGAGTGGACTTATGATGCTTTATCTTGTACTGATTCACCATTGACTAAACTATCTTGGAGGTGAATTATGCCACCTAATCAATCAAAATCTCTTTAGGCACTCCAAAATGAACAAAAAATCTTGAAACAAGAAATATACTATTAAATATTCAGTGACATAAGTTAAAGCTTTGGATTCTGCCCATTTGGTAACATAGAATGTGCAACCTAAAATATACCTCTTTTTCCTTGATGTAGGATTGATGGGCCCTACAAATCTAAGGCCCACTTCTCAAATGGTTCTATAAGGACTTGAGGCTGGAGCGACATCTCGTAAGATACAAATGGGTGACCCATCCTCTGACAAATATCACATCTCCTAATGTATGTTTTGGCATCTCTGAAGAGAGTGGGCCAATAGTAGCCTTGGAGAAGGATTTTGTAGGTTGTTCGTTTGTTTAAAAAGTTTCCATCGTAGGGATCATCATGGAATTCCTTTATAATTTCCTTCATTTCATCCTCTCTAACACATCTATGGATAATCAAATATTCTCCGGTGTAGAAAAGGTCTCCTCCCATCCAAGATTATTTAGCATTTTTCTGGATGACCTTCTACTTTTTCTTTGGTGAAAAGTGAAATGGAAATTTTCTTGTAGACAAGTGGTTTTGAATGTTAGAAAACCATGATGTTTTAATAGAAATTGAAAAAATATGTTCATCGGGAAAATTGTCTTCTACATGAATTATCTCACCAGGATTGTTTATACGAGAGTAAATCTTCTATTAGATTTTCCCTTCCCGACCTATCTAAAATAATTATGTTAAATTCATGTAACAATAGAAGCCATATTTTTATTCTTCCATTTTTTATAGGTTTATTCATTAAAAAATTGATGGAAGAATGATCTGTGTGCACAAAAACTTCATATATTGTAATATAATGTCGAAATTTATTAATTGAATAAATAACTGCCAAAAATTCCTTCTTTGTAACAATGTGGTTGAGTTCAATAGAAGTGAGGTTTTTACTGACGACGTAAATAGCATATGTTTGTTGATTTTCCTTCTGACCCAAAACCACTCCTATATATGAATCAAATGCGCCCGTAGATATGTGGAAAGGTAAATTCCAATATGGTACTCTAAACAGTGGAGTCGTGGAAATTTTTTCTTTAAGTGTATCAAAATCATCCTAGCAATTAGTATTTCAATAAAATTCAACATCATTTGCAAGAAATTTAAATAAAGGTGAGGATTTTTTTGTAAAATCTCTTATAAACCATCTATAATACCCTGCATGTCCTAAGAATCTCCTCACATCCTTTTGAGTGGATAGAGTTGGTAAATTGACAATCACTACTTAAGGAAAGGTTTGTTTCTCGACATCTATTTAAAATGTTTTGCAGGTTCTCCAAAAGTATCCCCATAAACTAAAAAATTGTCCATGTGAACCTCTACATAGTCATCGATTAAATAAAAAATAAATAGCCAAGACTTCCTTTTAGAATGTGGCAAGTGCATTACAAAGTCCAAAGGGTAATACCTTGTAGGCATAAGTTCCTAGATGACAAGTAAATACCATTTTTTCTTGGTCTTCAGGTGTTATTCTTATTTGGTTCTAGCCACCAGAACCATCAAGGAAAGAAAAATATTTCTTTCTAGTTAATGTGTCTAGGAATTGGTCTATGAAAGGTAGAGGGAAGTGGTATTTCAATGTGGATTTATTGATTTATCTGTAATATACACATACCTTCCATTTTCTATTCTTTTTGGGAACTATTACCGAGGGTGAAACCTATTGACTCTCTGATATAAGATAGATGAAATCTACGTCTAGTAATTTTTTAAGCTCCCCTTTTACAATGTATTTTAAATATGGGTTCATTCATATTTGTGGTTGTCGAATACGTTTAATATTTTCCTATATGTATATGTGATGGGTACAAGTATCTATATGGATACCTTGCATGTGAGTATAATCCCAGGAAAACGATTTAGGAAATTTCTGCAAAACTGAAATTAATTGTTTCTACTGTAAATCATCAATATAAGAATTGATGTTTAATCTTTTTCCGGGAGAAATTTCAATAATTTTAATACAACAATTTGATACATAATTTACAGGACACATGGTTTAAAATAAATATGTTAAGCTATTTAGTGTACATGTATCCTAAAAACTCTTCCCAACAAGACAATCAACTAAAAAATGTTCATATTTTGATGATGAAGCTTGTGAAATTGATGATGTAGATTGTTGAGAACTGTATGATGTAGATGGTTCACAATTTATTTCCTACCCCCTAAAGTATAGAGGAAAATCAGAATGAGGAAGAAAATGACTGAACTGATTTCCATCTGTATTTTCCTTAAGATTTAAAGCTTTTGCAATGGTTAAAACTGACTGAATTATTTCATCATTAGTATCAATTTCATTTAACCATTTTACATTCTCTAATTCAATTATTGATTTAGCAGGGGGATATAATGAAATATTATTTATTTCAACACCATTTTTTATTATCATATTTATGGATCTATAGTTGATGAATGCATCAATTGTTGCTAACCACAGTCTCCCAACAATTAAAGGATGTCCACCCAAATTAGATTTGAGTTGGATGATCATAAATTCTACTAGGTAGTCCCATGAATCAAGGGAGGCAATGATATTGTCAATTACCTCCTCGGGTTTAATTTTTTTTTATCTATCTACAAGTTCTAGAACCGTAGGAATGAGTTTGAGATTGCCAATGTGTATTTTTGGATAGTCTCCATCATCATGACATTTATTATTGGTCCTAAATCAATGAGAGTGTTGGGAATAGAAATGTTGTTGACATCAATTGTTACTATCGAGATTCCAGGATCAACATACTGATTTGCAATGATTTAGCAATCATTAGACTAGCTAATTTCCCAAATCTTTTATTGTTTGCGAATTTGGTTTTTTTCTTCCAATCTTTTTATTGTATAATTCCTTTATTGTTTTGGTGTAAATGGGTATGCCATTTATGGATTATAGTAAAGGAATTTTGATTCTTATATTTTTGAATTCATCTAAAAGGTCAAAATCAAGGGATTTTTCTGATTTTTGATATTTTTTCATGGCTAACCTTTCAGGGAAAGCTATTGTCCTAGAGGAAGAAGGTTGTTCCTGTAGGGAAATGATTTCATTTATAAAAAAAAAATATTTTTAACAGGTTGAACATGATTTTACTCCTTTTATTCTTCAATTATAATGGATGGTTTTTTGTTTACAACCCTCCGAGAATGAACATTAATTTCATCTAATGGGACAAAAATTTCCTATAACCGTGCATAAATTTCCAGCAATTGTGTAGGAAATTCCTCTGATTGAATTGACATTTTCTGTAAACGCACAGGGGAAATAATATAAGTATAAAATATGTTTACATCCATGTTGTAAAAAAAATTATCCTTTTGATTATTGTGGTTTTCCACTAGTTGTGCATGAATTTGTGTGGGTCTAGGGGGTTGTTGATTTGACAAAAGTAGTAATGGTTGTGGCTGAGTGAGCTGAGGTTGAGATGGAAATGGTGGTTGTATGGCTGTATGGTAATAATTTATAACTTAATGTGCGAAGAATTTCAGTCTTAATTTGAGAAGAATTTCATTCTTGAATTTTTCTAACAAGTTACCAATTTCATCCCTACTAATACTCGTTGTTGTTGATTTAGTAACTTTTGTTAGAATGTCTCTTTGTTCTTTTATAGCCTTGTCTTTACATATGGAACACTTCCTGCATGGTTCAACAATTTGTTCAAATGGTAAGGATGAAATATCACCAGAACCCATGAGAGTAAGAATATCAATATATTCTTTATGAATTCCTTTCAAAATATAGTATGGATAAGATCAAAATTTAAAGAACTATGTTTCGATTTTTGCAAATTGTACAAAAATCTCTCCAGGTAATCCTGTAAGTTCTCATCCTCTTATTGACCCATCCTGAAAGTGTCTTCTTTTGAATCTCGTGGCCTACAATAAGCTTCATATTTCTTAAGAAATGTTTTCCTCATGGTGTCTCAATGTGCTATTGTACTTTCACCTAGTCCCATAAACCATTTTAAGGCAGTTCCTTTCAAAGTGGCAGGAAATAATCGAAGCTTGTACGCATAATCAATATACCCATATGTATGACATAAAATATAAAATTCAAATAAGAATGCATCTAGTTCTTCAGAGTGCATACCATAGAAATTAGGAAGAACCAAAGGTGGAATGTTTTTCATCTTTAACTCATTTATGAATTTTGTAGGTATATCTAAGAAAGGAAAATTGAAGGTAACTTTTTTTTCCTCTTCACCTGTTATGTTCCTTTCATCATTCAAATATCTTTCTCTTTCTCCTCCTACTCCTCCTCCTAGAATTATTTCTCCACCACCTTGTGGTATTCTTTCTCCTTCTCTTCTTGTAGTTGGTACTCTTGGTATTCTCTCTCTTTCTCCCCCACTTCCTGGTATTCTTCCTCCTCCAATATGAGATTCTTCATCAACCATGTTATTGTCCCAAAATATCCAAAATTTCTTACTCCAACCTTTTGGTTTTTCTTTGGATATTCAATTTGTTCGACAATATATTATGTTTTTGTCTACTTTGATCTTTCCGTAACAATTTGTTTCCTTGTATCCTTCTTAGTACATGTAAGAAAGTTAGTAATGGTGGGTTTTGTGGATGTTTTGATAGTTGTTTTGATAGATTACTTAGTATATGGTTGTGAGGATGATGGAATATGTATTTTATTAGATGAATTAGTAGACGGTTTTGAAGACGATTTAGTAAGTGGTTTTGTGGGGGGTTTTGATTTTTCTGAAACATTTCATTTTTCTACAAAACAAAATTTTCAAAATAGATGGAACAACTTATTTTACTGATTTAATAAATATACCCTTATTGTCTCTAATTCTACTTGATCTATTTATTCAAATCATGCATGACTAAGTCTCGTGAAGACTCACTAGAGTGAATGTGACAAGATGTCACACTACAGAAAACTTTGTAGTGAGGGTGTGTTTGTGTCTTACCATTTTCACTCTTCCTAGTCATAAATGCGTGAATGAAAAAAAAAAGTGTAAGGAATTAAGAAAATTATAAAACTTGAAAGAAGAAAAATATGAAATTTGTGAAAAGAAAAATCAAGAAACTTACAATAAAAATGACAGAAAAATTGTGACTTCCAAATCCAATTCCTTGACACGTCCCCAATAATGGGGCCAAAATGTCATATATTTTAGTTGTAGTTTAATTACATAAATTTTGAAGAATTTTATGTCAAGCCAAGGTAAGTAAAATTATGAGGTGTTGGCACTATGTATGTATAACTAGCTTGGTAGTCACTTGATATTCCTATGAAAAGTAAATCTATTGCAAACTTGAAGCAAGAAAGTTTAGAATCTGACTGAGGGACTGGGAGTAATTCTCATGACTAAAGGGACTTAATTAACCTTCAATTGGTTGAACTGGGAGTTCATATGCAAACTGTCATTTTACATATGTACTCCTACTTTGTTTCAGTCAAATAGTGTAGAGTCGAGTGAGTCACCCTAAGTTATGAGTCATTGTTTGATTCTAAACTTTAATGAAAAAATACAAGAAAGAAAATCTTTGCAAGGAATGATAAATTAAACTATCACACTTCTCAAATGAAATTTACCTATCTAACTATCAAATGTAGAAATTATGTGTATTTGTAGAAGTTACAACATTTCTTGCAATTTTGGACAATTACAGGAATTATTGTGTTCAATGGATTTCCTGCAATTCTATTGGAATTTCGTGTGTGTACATAATTTCCTACAATTATGGAATGTTACATGAATGCTCAATGTAAGCAAGAAATTACAGAATTTGGTTTTCAATTACAGGAATCGCAAAAACAAGAGGAATTTGCAAACATGAGTTAATCTTACTGAAATAATTGAACAAAAATTCAACACATATTAGGGGGTCCTCCTAGGATACGTTTCTTAATAAAAATCATAATTCTAAAGACACCTTAACAACATAAATGGATCATGAAATTATGTCTTGTATTCAATGATTATCAAATTTTATAGGAATACTCTTCAAGAGTAATTTCAAAATTTTCACTAACTGATTACATTCCCTTGATGTTGTCTTTATAGAATATTACATCATTATATCAAATATCTCTAGAATAATATTTGGTTCCTCTTTTGGCAAAGAGTTTATAACAATATTTCATGCTAAGCCTAGAAGATAGGAGACTTATTATTGCTAAATTTGTTACCATGATTTTATTGATTGGGAAATCATTCCAAATCCCTTCAGCTCCGAGCCCTAGGATTTATGAAAAAAATTGTATGTCCTTCCTTGATTTCCAACAAATTCTATTGAATTTTGTTGTTGTTGAGAGAATTCTTTATTTTGAGGTGGCGAGCTGCTAGAATATATCAAGAGTAGACATGTCGCCACCCTAGGATATCTACTAACAACTTCCAGGTGTTCTCTTTGACTTTTTTGGAGCTTCTTCATACTAGCCTTGGACTCATGATACGTTGAAGACCTGAAATATATGCAATGTTGGTAATTTAATGAGTAAAATAGATTTTGACTTTGTTTAAAAACTAAAATCAATAATTTTCAATCAAGAACAACTTCTTACCTTTAATATACTTATTATGCCATTATCCTAGTGGAAATGGTAAAAAACAAAAGGTTTTGATAAAAGAAAATAAGGGTGTATGGATTGGTAAAAAGAGAATCAAAATCGAACCCAATAGCTTTCATGACTTTGTGCATAGGTGTCCCTACTTTCTTTTCACAAGTGACATTGAAAGACAAATCAAGAGCATGGCAATTCACCATGTGACATGAGATATATACATATATGGAAGGTTGTATTATTTAGAGTTATCATGAATACATACTCTAAATAATACAACCTTCCATATATATATATATATATAAACTCATCCATGGATTATGAATCACCATTGATATATGCATTATCTTCAAACGAATGAGTGGGTAAGGATTTAGATGACACATGTTCATATCTATTATCAATGAGTGCACCCTTTGAGTCTTCATCTATGCTCAACATTTCAGATGTAAAAAGTTTTGTAGATCTATGATAAGGTTAACCAGACTCCTTTCTTTCAACTATTTATTATGTCGACAACCTCTTGATAATCTGTGTAGTCCTAGAGAGAAAAGTGTCTCTCTTTGTCAAATGGAATCCATAAATAAGTGTGCCAACATATTCTAAGTTTAAGATGTCCATGAAATGATGATTTATATTTTGACACTTTCTTTTTCCCTATATATTGTGTTGGAAATGCTAAGACAACTAAAACGGGGGGGGGTGAATCATTTGTTACTGTGATTAAACACTTTTATGCCTATTAAACTATTATTAATCTTCTCCAAGTGATCATCAAGATTATGCAAGTCATGAACAACATAAATAGTAAACATCAATCATACATATGATATACACAGAGACAAATATTCATGAGGAAACCCATAAAGGGAGAAAACATCTTCTTCTTCGAATGATAGGCAGTCTTTTATGTTCTATACATAATCAATCTTTGAGAACCAACTAAAAATGAGGCTACAAACTCTTATTTACAAGCTGCAACTTGATGAGAGAACCAACTCTCTGGTTTCTCTAGCACCCACTAGAAGGAAGCACCAACTCCCTGAGTGTTCCAACACCAACTAGATGGAAGCACCAACTTCCAGTCACACAGGCACCAACCTATATAACAGAGAACCATGGTTCTCCCTTGCACCACCCTACCACCCTGGTTTTTCTGATTGCAACCAGATGAAAGCTACAACTTCCTGTGTTCAAGAACCCACTTGAAACTCTGAGGACAATAGTCCTCCCTAGCACCACCCTACCACCCTAAGATATAAAATTGTACTTACTTTCTTTGTCTCTGATATGGTATTTTACAACTCCATGTCTCCTCTGCCCTCTTCATCTTCTATTCTCAATTCTTCTTCTGCATCTCTCTGCTTCTATGCTCTTCTTTTTTTCTTACTCCTTGCAACCTCTCTCTGTTCCGCTTCTCTTCTGCATTTTATGCTCTGTGTTGCCTCTTGATTCTTTTCACTACGTCTTTGATATTCACTTCAGATCATGAACTACATAACTTCCTACACACATGCATCACACATGAAAGAGCACGCTATATTCTTTGTTCTGCATGTCTTTCACACGTCAATTCCTCAGCCTGATCATCATTCAAAATCTTTGTCTTCTCTGGCGGTTTTGTTGTATATGTTCATCATCATCGGGCGTTGTCTTGAGATTCTTTGGCTTCTTTGGCAGTCATAAATCTTCATCTTCTCTGGCAGTTACAGTCAATCATTTTGGTGTCTTTGGATTCTAAGCCTGTTCCTTCATGTGACCATCGACAGTGACCAAACGCCTATTCAAAAGGCACTTCATGATTTCGGTCTAGTGAGCTCTAGCTCCATTTCTCGATATGAACTTGGGCGATGATCTCATGTGACCATGCAATTTTGGGAATGGCCAAAGGTGGTATGAGGGAAACCCTCTTTTCACCCCATAATTCACTATGTGCCTCCATGCATCCTTTCTCCAAAACCGTGGTTTCGATTGCAGCCTGCTTAAGAAAAATTAAGACCCGAGCATGTTTTGGCCCCACAATGCGATGTGAAAGTCGATATCATGATATTGATGGTTCTCCTGAATGGATGGTTCAGATATATCCTTTCACGATCTACATATCATATCTAACCTCACTAAATCAACGACTGTGATTTATTTCATGATCTGGGCTTCAGGAGTTTCAAATATCAAACTCTTCTTTATTCCATACGCTAATCTTCTGGAGTCGATGATCTGTGGAAACTTGTCCTTCTCAATTGATGGCTCTGGATCCACTTCAAGAATTTGACCTTTCAACCAGATCAATGGTTCTTCGGCCCCTTTTCTCGATCAATGGTCGAGATCTCCTTTGGGTCTCCGGACTTCTAAAATATCAAATCTCAAATTGACGCTCTGGATTAGATGGCCGAGATTCACTTTGGATGATGCGACACTTGAGATATTCTTCATATGATATGACGACTCAGATTTACTTTGGATGATCCAGTAGTTGAGAATGCATTTCAACTCTCCCGGTCTCCGAACTTCAGGAATTTCAAAACTCAAACTGACGCTTTGGATCAGACGGCCCAGATTCACTTCGAACGATCTGATGCTTGATATATTCTTCAGATGATCTAATGACTGAGATTTACTTCGGATGATCCAGTGATCGAGAATGTATTTCAACTCTTCAGGTCTCCAAGCTTTGGGTATCTCAAATCTCAACTGGAAATTATTGAAGTGATTTCTCCGGAGCATAACCTCGTCATAACTTTAGACCCAAAAATAATGATGTTCTTTTTATCAAGATATTAGATCAACGACTCGATCTGTTTGCGATGCAACTTTTCCTTGGATTAAATCCAACAATTCTCCATATTTTCTTATCCTATCCTTCCATTTAATTTGATCTGACGGCTGACAAAAATTTGGGTGATCGAGATCTCAGATCTCAACCCTTGCTTATCCTATCCTTCCACTTAAGGTGATCCGATGATTGACGAAAATTAGGCTCATCGAGATCTCAAATCTCAGCCCTTTCTTATCCTATCCTTCCACTTAAAGTGATCCAACGATCATCACATTTTCTCCAGATCCAATGGTCCTTATTCATGTCAGATTTCGGGCTTCGGGTAATTCAACTTTTAAGTTGCCAATTTTTCGAAGCGAGATTCCCTAAACAGTAACCTCCTCACAACTTTAGACCTGAATTAAATGTTGTTCGCCGATCATGTTCTTAGATCGATGGCTCGATCTATCTTTGGTGCTTCTCTTCTAGCTTATCTTGTCCTTCCACTTAAAATGATCCAACGGTTGTGGGGTATTCGGTTGATCCTTTGTATCAGTGAACCGACGACCACTGTCGTACTTCCTTCTGATCTTTCTCGCATCTGCTCCGCCTTCTTTTCTTTCCATCAATGACAAGCACATGCTTTCCTGTAAAACATACCAACATATTGATCTATTTTTCAACTACCATTTCAGGCTTGTACATGCCATTGATGTGTATATGTTTCATATCCATATAAAAAACCACTATAGAAATAAATCACCCCCTCAAAATTTCAAACAATCTAATTTATCCCATGGGTGAAATTTTACCCCTATAATTTTCCTTCTTGTCAATGGATTCAAAATATATTACACTCATCTCCAACCTGATTTCTCCATTGTTTGTCAACACTCATGCACTCAAAGTAATGGGAAGCATATTTTTTTCAAGCAATGGGTATCTTTCTACATCAATAAGCTTGTGTTTTGACTTCAATATGGTTGAAAACACATTTCACAAAGGGTTTCTTACAAATTTTTCTACACAATGAATTGCAAGATACAATTGAATTTTCTAAGTGTTTCTATGACAATTCACAAGTTTGAAAATCAATTTCTACAAGAGATATATTTTCCTTCATGGACTCTAGCACTACTTAACTCACATAAGATGGAAAAAATGCAATGAAGGAAGAAGATACTAGCCAACAATGGAAGGCTAGATCATTGCACTTGAGAGAGAAATGAGTAGCTAAGGGAAATGCTTGGCCTTTAAAACACCCAATGTTTTATCTTCTAGTAATAAATGGATGTTACACAAAAAAAGGAGCCCAATGCATCATGTAAATTATTATGTTTTATTTATAATAACCAAATCACTGAGGAAGAAGGGTAACTAGCATTGTGAGGTGAACAATTATCCTAAGAGGGGAAAATCATTGAGTTTTAGAGCCTAAATGGTCAATTGTTGGATATGGAAGAATGGAAGCACTTCAAGGTGAGAAATTTTCCTTTGGAAGGAAAATCATTGACCTCAAATAACTAGATGACCAAAACTTTATCCTTTGAGACCTATTAACCTGTTAGGGAAACAAATTTCCTTTCACTAAGCATATCCATCCAAAGATAGAAAATTTTGACTTATTTCTTCACCTAGAAAAAAAAAATTTCTCCCACCTCCAATGGCAAGTGTGAATAGCTCACAATCATGAATTCATGAATATATATATATATATATATATTCCTCGGAAAAAAAGTGTAATTATATTCATCCATAGAGAACCAAATTACATTCTATAGGTGCATCTAACACATGCGTAGATAGATCCCAATGGGAAAAATAGATGGCAAAGATGACATAAAGAAAAAGAAGAAAGACTAACATGAAATGATCCTCAAAATGGGCTGATGAATACCCCACACAAGAGAACCTAAGAGAAGTAAAACCCCCAAAAATGCACTCCCAATAGACCCAGGAGGTTAGAAGGACCATATCATAGAGGCATGGAAACCTCAGATAGGCAAGACAAAAAAGCAGTAAAATCGATGGAGACCTCAACCAACAAGTGACCAGTAATTGCAAACCCTCCCAATAGGACCTCAAAGTGCCTAGATCTGCAACAATGCATGCCCAAGACTTGACCTCAAAGCTATGGAACAATCCAAGTCAAGTGGAGGAAATGAGACATCAATAACTGCTAAAAGGAGCCGGATCATGAGCATACATAAAACCCTGAAAAATGGAAGAAACTTGAGACGGTAACCACATAAACGTAGAAAAAAAGTGGAATCTCCATGACTTAGTCCGAGATCCATGCTCCCTCAGAGGAATAATCGACCTCCACTCCAGAAAACAACATATCTGAGATAATAATCCCAGATGGTACTCCCTAGACGCACCATAATCAGTCGAAAACTAAAGAAGTAACGGGACCAGATACGGACCCGAGCACTAGGCCCTAAACTGATCAAGTAGATGTCTTAGGGAGAAGACGTAGCTTCCCTAGAAGGAGCAGTTGCACAATTCCACAACCCGTCTGCAACAAAAAATAAGAGCTTTATCTGCGCGAGATGAACCAAGCGACGGGGAGAGGATCCACCTCACTTGGATAAACCAGGAAGAAGAGTCTCCCGAAGGGAGATACACGTCGGGGAGGAGAAGAATATGAGTGAGGGGGGCACAAGAATAATTCCTCCCGAGCCACAGGGGAGGAGCGTGTGGTCTACAACCAGGG
>ML777966.1:495593-571938 GCA_009831015.1 Picea engelmannii
TATCTTATATGATTTGATTATAAATAATACAAGAGTACTTGTTCACTTATTTGATTTGAATATGGATAATGCAACAATATTGCTTATCAAATAATATGTGTTTAATTCAATTCAATTTGTATTGATTTTTTTTTTTAATATTAGTAAGTAAATAAAATATTTGAAGGTAACATTGAATTTTAAATTATGGGGTGATTTCATCATGTCATTATTTATAGTTTTGTTCTTGGAGTGATAAAATAACCCTAAAGGATTATTAATTTTAAGTTTTATTTTGTGGTTTTCTTTGCAACTATTCTGATCCAGGTGGATATTGGTGGCCACCCACCTATTCCAACTAGCTCCTCTTCTCTGTTTTTGTTTAGCATATTCTTCTGTACTTCTTTGTAATTGTGGGTTCCACACTTATGGGGTTGTCTGAAGCCCTACACATCCTCCAGTTGGATACTGGTGGCCTCTTGCCTAATCCAACTTCCTTATTTTGTATGTTTTCATGTCATCACATCTTGTTGTACTTCTAGGGCTGTTTTGGGGCCCTAAACATTTTTTTTTTGTCAAGATTGTCACAGTCAAACTATAGATGGAGCCAAAGTTTGACATAGGAATGTGTAGTTCTCTGAAATAACTTTCTAATAGGCTATCAGGCACCTAAAAATAATGTCATATGAAAAAATTATGACCCCGGGAAGTTGAGGTGCCAACTTACCCACAGGGGCCCACATGACTTTTGGCGTTTCACCTTCTAGGGTTATGTTTTTGGATGTATAGGGTTTTGGAATGCATTAGTAATATCAAAAATGCCTCTGGAGCCTCATTGTAATCATTCGGCTCAAAAGAATGCATGTAGCAGCTACATCTCTTCTCAGAGATAGCTACCACCATTAGAGCAAGTGTTTCAATTCTGCAGTTTTACAGTTTCGGCCTATTTCATTTATTTAATAGAAGATAATGTTCACTAGATATATGTGTTATTATTCATATCTCTATGTTTATTGTATTCAATCTGTAATCAGTTCATTCTACTCCTAAATATGGATCTGTGGTATCAGAACGATCTTATCTTCATTTATTTTTCTTTGTGCATGTCCCTGACAAGATCTAGGTACAAGAAGTTGGGACTCGAACTAATCGAGTCGTTGCAAGATCGACTGCGCAAACCCCGAAAAAAACCCATGGGGGGAAAAAATAAAGATGATGGAGTAGGAGATCCTATTAAAATGTTGCTCAAGGAAGCCCTCGTGCGACAAAGGAATGAAATGATGGACAACTTTGCGCGGATCCTTCAACGACTTCCCACATGAGAAGCATCTTCATCAAGCAACCATGCAAATCCCTTCAAGGTACAAGTAAATTTTGATATTCCATCATTTGAAGGACCGATATATGCAGATGTTGTAGATAAATGGTTGAATATGATCGAAGGTTGTTTTTCGGTCCACAATTTTTCCAATCAAGAAAATATTACTTTTTCACTCCTTAAGGTCACTGGTTGTATACTTCCTCTGAGCAAAGGGTCGTAGAGGAATCTGCAATATTTGTGGTGGCCCTTACATGGGATTCCTTTCGAGATTTCGTTAAAGAAAAATACTACCCTGTTGGAAGCTACGAGGACCAGTATACCAGATGGACCACCCTTCATCAAGAAAGGGACCAGACAGTACCATATTTCAACAATATTTCCCATACCCTATGCACCAAATTGGGTATCAAAGACTCTGAGCATCATCTAGTTCTCAAATACCATGGTTTTTTGAGTAGATACATTCAAACAGAAATAGAGTTTATGGAGATTGCCTCATTGGGAACGACTTATAGATACGCTGTCAAGATCGAGCAAACATTTAAGTAGAAGAGGTGAGATTTTGGATCTGCAAACTCCTCATAGTCTAAGGAGGGAAAAGGTGGCCCCAAACCACATAGTAAGGGATCGAGTTGAGATGGATGCTCTCAGGACAACCAATCCAAGTTGCAACAAAAGAAGGGCAATGGGAAGACAAAGAAGGACATGAGAAAATGGTGTGTGTAACACCCCAAGGCCGAGCCCTTGCTGAATTGTAATTATGTTTATAGGTTGGTGAGCCAAGTGTTTATAAGTTGGAATACTTATGTGTTTATTAGGATAGAGAGCCCAGATGCTAAGGCCAATGAGACTGATTTTTGTATATGTAAATACTCACATCATTAATAAAATTACATCGTTGCGTGTAGAACGACCATGAAGAAAGAGTTATGGGGGACTAAGATCCACTAGGAAGGGAAAGGGAAGGGGATAAATTTCTAGGAATAGGGGCTAAGATAGAGGGATTACCTCTAAAGGAATAATATTATATTATTATTTCCTATAGGCTAAGGTTTGACATAACCATGTTGTCCTAAGTTCCTGGGGAAAGGGGACAAGTGTTAAATGGAGCTCATGCAGCTTCAAGGAGACATGTGTCAACCTGGGCACATGCATGTTTTAGTTGGGAAAGGCAGCTCGTTGGGGGTTCCCTCACCACCCTCACCATTCTTGCAATGGTTGTCACTCTGTAGTTCAACCATACTCCCCATAGATGCATGCATTGAGACAGACAGAGGTAGAGCCTTGACACAACCAACCATTTCCTCCATCATCGATCTCTGCAACTTCTGAAACTCACACACCCATGTAATGAAGCTAATCATGCTTCCTATGAAGCACAAAATGACTATGTAGTTTCTGCACCATATCACGCCTTAGCCTTTGTTCTTGCTACCCACGTTTTCTTTGGACTAGTGTGGCTTGTTGTCATTACTAGAGCCCTTACCCAATTTTTTTTGCTGCGGAGGTTACCCGCTGGACATAGGAGCTTAATAGAAGAGGCAGTTTGTTAGGCCTATGAAAAACTCTCTCTCCAAGTGAGAGAGTGTGTTGGGGAAGTGATTTCTCCTAGAGGGAGTCCCATAGAAGCTACAGTACTCTGAGACTTTCGGTCCACCCTATTGTTGAATCCCTGGAAGCGGGGTGGACAGTTGATGGACTTGTGATAGTGAAGGTGTACACTCCTGGAGTGGGATAGGTGTGTGGCGAATGGGGGTCTGTGGACTATGGGTGTAAGTGTCTTCTGGGAGAAAATACTTTCCATTGAACTGTGCGACTTTCCTGTTGTCCTTACCAATCCTAGGAATCCCTTTCCCAGTGGAGTTTAGTCCTAGTTTAGGGGTGACCTACTGTCGAGAGTGATGAGTAGCGTGGTCTAAGGCTGGGAGATTCATGGAAGGTCTGCACGCAGTTGGTGGTCATCTATTAAAATATAAGTACCAAATCTTTGTTATCTGCATGATGTGTATCTTGAAATCTAGTTATAATGTTATTATAATTGTCTGTATATATTGCATGTATGTTTTATTGTTGTTTCCTCATGAATAGGTGCATGAACAAAATTCTATAGATGTCTAAATTGAATTTGATAGATATGTATATAAATATATATGAATATCAAATGTTATCTCTATTTATTCTAGTTATTCGGTGCCATGGCCTGGCCTGTTGGTTTAAGGTCAGGAACGATCACATAATAGTATTAGAGTAGAAAGACAAAGATAAATTTGTTTGGTTAGCATTTCTCAAAAGATGTTTGAGGGTCGGGGACACCACATAATGGTGTTAGAGACATGGTTTCGAAACTGAGCCTAGATGGCCATGTTACTGGTTAATGAGACAAAGGTTTCTGATGTAGCCCCTCTCCTCCCCTGAGGGTTTTTCAACCTCCTAGTCTAGGATATTTCAGTCTACTAAGTCGGATCGAATCTTCGAGATCCTGCTTCAACCCAAATCAACTTGTACAACCCCCCTTTTCTCCTAAGGTGCAGGTCCTGTGGAACCCGCGGGCCCTTTCTGTAGCGCTCTTGGCACTTTCAATTTGTGGGAACTAGCTCCTTCTGCTAGGTTCCTCCCTACATGTGACCTCGAGTTATGACCTCACATAAGAATGTTCTTTCGGAGTGACGAAAAGTGGTTTGAGACCACACCTCTTTTCTCCCCATAATTCATTATCAATCACCATGTGTCCCTTTGGCAATACAGTGGTTTCAATTGCAGCCCACTCTAATAATTTTAAAGTCCGAGCACTTTTTGGCCCATAAATTAAGCGTGGTCGTTGATATTCTTTCTCAGGCAATGCCTCTTTATCAATGGCTAGAATCTATCCTCTATCAGCCTTGGTCAACTATCAATCAGCGACCCTTTTCCTCCTTCCGCAGGCATTCCCAGATCTCACGATCTATCGACACGTTCCCTCCTCCCAAATCGATGACTATGATTTATTTCGCCCTCCGAGATTTTGGAGTTTCAACTCTCAACTCTTGCTTCCTCCAAAACGGATATATTCCAAAGTGGAAGATCTGCTGACACCTGTCCTCAAAAACTAGATGGCTCAGATGAACTTCGATTCTCCAGCCTTTGGTATTTCTTGTTCAACCCACTCCTTTTTCTCTCAGAGGGACATTCTCTAAAATGGTGGATCTTCTGCCATACATCCTCCTCAAATCAATGACTCGCATCCACTTCAGTACTTTGGCCTTTGGGATTTTCAACTCTCAACTTCTGCTTTTCCCCGGAGTATTTATGTACTCGGAGTTCTAGATCTGGCACCACGTGTCCACCTCAAATCAACGGATCTCATCCACTTTGATACTTCGGCCTTCGAAAGTATCAACTCTCAACTTCTACATGCACGCTTTCCCCTAGAGTACACGATCCATTGACATGTGCCTCCCACAAATCGATGACCATCAGCTACTTCATCTATTTGGGATTTGGGAGTCTCAAGAATCCACCTTTGCTTTCTCCTAGAGCTCTCGATCTGTCAACACATGTCCTTCTAGATCTAACAGTCCATATTCAGTTCATCTCTTTGGGCTTCAGGAGTTTCAAACTCCTACATGCTCATTCCTCTCAGAGTGCTTTCACCCAAAGACTCAGATCTGTAGACACGTATGCCCCTGGCGACCAATGACCAGGATCTATATTGGATCTTCGGAAATTATTCTTTCTCCTTGACCAAAAACATCTGAAGTACTTCCACTTCGGTGTTGTAGATCTTGTGCCACCTTCCCCTCTTGGTGATGAATGGTCCCTAATCACTTTGGGACTTTGGAAAGTCTTCTCTCCTGTGCACGTAAAGGATTAGTGTCTATGCACTTTACCTGGATCGAATGACTGTCGATCCTTTGCGGAGATCCTACTGCTAGGATCTGTTCTTCTCCTCTATGCTCTCCTCATGTCTGGACATGGGATTTGACGGTCCAAATATCTTCCAACAACAGATCTAATGGTTGTTTTCACTCCTCCACCTGATATTTTGATTTCTTCTGACTTGGAAGAGTTTGTAAGTGTTCAAAATCTTTGGCCTTTGCTACTCTTGTGAGTTCGGATTCTTGGGGTCTCATCTGTGCTTCTACTAACGCTATCTCTCCTGAGCTTTGGGATTTGGAATAATTCTATCTCTACTCACTCTTTTCTCTATCTCTTATGATCTTTTTAACTAACTGAGAACTCCAAAAGAGTCTCATCCCTTCCTCTTCCTTTCAAAAGGAAAAATATATTCCCTCCTGGCAACCTCTTTCTCAATGCACACCTTGCAGAGCTCTTTCTTATAGAGTGTTCAGTAACTTTGTCTCTCTATGCCTTCTCTGCACAGTTACTCCTCCAAGGTATTTAGTAACCTTGAGGTTTCGCTTGATTTTTGTGATAGCTATGGTGTGTCCTCCTGACACGTTATTCTCTGACCCGAAAGAGCTCAGATATGCACTCCTCGTGTTGGCTACATAACCTCCAATGTTCTATTGTGCACTCCTTGCACAGCCTAAAGAACCCAGAATGATAATTCAAACTCAACAAAGATAAATAAATATATATTCCTACTGCAGATGAAACATATCATACATCTACAAAATACATTCATGAAACACATAAACACATAAACAATTATATGCCGGAAAAATTGTTGTCTTTTTCATTAATATGAAAATGTGATTATAATATGTGGAGGTTGGACTCCAGTAAAGTCTCATCTCTCTCAAGATCTCTCAAAGAACTATTCTACCTCCTATTTTTGAGCTTCTGAGATTCTCAGGATCTTCTCTCAAAATCCTCTCCCTAACTCTCATCTCTTGGAATCCTATTCCTCCAAGAGGGCTCCTCGAGCTTATCCTGTCCACTTCATTAGTGCCATCACTGTCTCAGTTAAGACATTGTATCCCTACGGATTCTTATAATGAATGAAGATCTAGACCTGACTAAGATCTAAACCTGCTTACAGTCAACCATTAAGGCGATCCTATCCACTACATGTACAAAGGAATGGCTTGTCTTTACTCAACCTTACAACATAAATACGTATAGGATTATATTTCAAATTTAAAAATGGGAGGGTCTGTGCCTCTCCCTTTCTCCAATGCATGCCTATGTGTTGGCTTGATGACACATTTGTTTATGTGGAAGGATTCTCTTGCATCATACTCCAATGCTATGAAAAATTCATGAGATCCCCTGGTTTGTTGAAATCCTCCTAGATCCCAAAATTCTCCTTGGAGCTGTCCTCTTGCTCCTCTATTATACTATTGTTGTTGTTACTTCTTATCCTTCCCTATTGTTGTTGGAGGATGTCCTCTTTTCAACTTCCTCATGCTGACAATATCCTCTGCTGATCTTACCATCAGCTTCCTGATCTCCTCTATCACCCTATCCAACTTCTCTATTGGCTTGATCTCGTCATGCAGTATTCTCTGTTGCATTTTCTCCCTGTCAATGGGTAGATCGTCCTGATCCCCCATGTTGTTTTATTCTCTTGTGGAATTATCTTGCCACCCTGCTATAGACTCCAGTTATGCAGTCTCATCACTGAGTTTCTACTCAACTTCCTCCTCTAACAGATTAGTTTTTGTTCGTTCCTCTTGTGTTGGTTCAATTCCAACTTTCTCCAGCTTCTCCCCAGGATGGTATGCTCCTCCATCTGTATCCAACCTAATCTGTTGGATGTGATGGATTTGCACTATCACCCTTATATATAGGGCCTACAATTCTTCATACAGCTTAGCAAAATCCATGTTGTCTGCTTCTCCTTCTGCTGCAAGCCTCAGTGCTGCAGTCATCTCCTATTCATCTTCTTGGCTGAAAGTTTTGAGCCATTTCTCTGAATGCTCATCTTCTTCTCCTACGTGGGTAGACTTCAATATCTGCTTCATTTCCTCTCTTATGAAAATCTTCGTTGGTTTTCCTTCTTTTGTTGCACCTGCAACACTTATGCAATCCTTTGTTTGGCTACTTGGAAAGAATGTTTTGATTCCCCCCAATGATCAAAATGCACCTATGATCTTCCTCTTTGATGGTGGAAGTATTTAAATTCTCACCATCTTCATTCACATGGTCTGCAAACCCACATGAATCTTCATCTATCAACACTCATTGCTGATCTAAACTCACTTCTAAGCTCTTCATACTTTTAGACAGTCTCATTCTAATTTCCTTGCTCACCTAGAAATCTAGGATTTCTCCCCTGCTCTCCTCACAATATATGAGATTTTCAGTTGATATCATCTTATTGCCCACCTGGAAATATGAATTTTCAATGTTTCCCTCTTGATAGTCTATGATATCCTCAATTGATCTCATCTCATTTCCCACCTGGAAAATTGAAAATTCATCTCTAACCTCTTGGCAAATTATGAGGCCTTTAACTGATCTCCCTTCCTCATCACTGAGGGTTATTCCAACTTCTGGTTCACAAATGTGAATCACTTCCTCTGTGTCTCTGAGGTTTTCAACATGCCTCCACCACCTCCTTAATACCTATTACTTCTTTCTAGCCAACAACGTTTGAACACACCATTTTACCTTCCTGTTAAGAGGCCATTCGTACCTCCAGAGTACCTTTGTCTCCTACTATATATTCAATGTCATATGTTCCATTCTTTCCCTTATCTCAATGAGCTCCATATCCATATCTGGCTTGATTTTATTCTTGTGACCTTCTCTCTGACCACGTTCATGGACTTCAGTATCCATTTTCACCCTCTACGTGCCCTCCTGGCAAGTCTGTTGTTCACTCTGCAACTAAGATCATTTCCATTTTTTCCCATAGCTCGTCTGGCTGTTTGTTGACTGATGCAGACTTGCAACAATCCTTCACATGGAGCATCAATACCCTCCCTCCTTCTTCACATGTTATCTATAGGCACAATTAAACCTTTGACATTCTTGATGTAGTCATAGTATCTCTTTCACCTCCTTCGCATGAAATCTACAGACGAAATCAAAGCTCTGATACCACCTGATGTAGCCCCCCTCCTCTCCTAGGGGTTCTGCAACCTCCTGGTCTAGGATATTTCAATCTACTGAGTCAGATCAACTCTTCAGGTTCCTTCTTGAACCCAAATCAACTTGTATAGATCCTCTTTTCTCCTAAGGTGTAGGTCATGTGGAACCCATGGGCCCTTTCTCTAGCGCTCTTGGCACTTTCAATTCATGGGCACTAGCTCCTTCTGCTATGCCCCTACCTACATGTGACCTCAGGCTATGACCTCACGTAAGCATGTGATTTCAGAGAAACCAAAAGTGGTTTGAGACCACACCGCTTTTCTCCCTGTAATTCACTATCAATCACCACATGTCCCTTTGGCATAAATGTTGTTTCAATTGTGGCCCACTCTAAGAATTTTAAATTTCGAGCACTTTCTGGCCCTGCAATTAAGTGTGATAATTGATCCTCAATCTCGGTAAATGCCTCTTGATCAATGGCTACAATATATCCTCTATCTTCCTTGGTCAACTTTCATTCAATGACCCTTTTCCTCCTTCTGCACGCATTCCCAAATCTCACGATCTATCGACGTGTGCCATCCACCCAAATCGACGAATACGATTAATTTTTCCCTTTGGGCTTTGGGAGTTTAAAATCTCAACTCTTGATTCCTCCAAAATGGATATCTTCTTAAATGGAAGATCTGCTGACACCTTTCCTTAGCAATCGAATGGCTTAGATGAGCTCCGGTTCTCCGGCCTTCAGGAGTTCTTGTTCAACCCAGTCGTTTTTCTCTCAGAGGGACTTTATTTGAAATGGCAGATCTTCTGCCATGCGTCCTCCTCAAATCAACATCTCTCGTCCACTTTGGGACTTCGACCTTTAGGAATTTCAACTCTCAACTTTCTCTTTTCCCCAGAGTATTTATGTACCCGAAGTTCTAGATCTGGCGCCACGCCTCCACCTCAAATAAACGACTCTCATCCACTTTGGGACTTCAGCCTTCGAAAGTCTCAACTCTTGACTTATCCATGCTTTCTTTCCCCAAGAGAGTTTCACCCAGAGTACACGATCTATTGACACATTCCTCCCACATATCAACGGCCCTCAACTACTTTAACTATTCGAGCTTCAAAAGTTTCAACACTCCACCTTTGCTTTCTCCTGGAGCTCACGATCCTTCGACATGTGTCCTTCTGGATCTAACAATCCAGATTTACTTCGGCTCTTTAGGATTTCAGAGTTTCAAACTCCTACATAATCGTTCCTCCCGGAGTGCTTTCACCTGAAGACTCAGATATGTGGACACGTACCCCCCTGGCGACCAACGACCAGGATCTATTTCAGATCTTTGGTGATTCTTCTCTCTCCTTGACCATAAACATTTGAAGTACTTCCACTCCAGAGTTTTAGATATTTCTCCACCTGCCCCTCTTGGCAATGAACGATCCTTAATCACTTCGGGACTTTGGTAAGTCCTCTCTCCTGTGCACTTAAAGGATTAGTGTCTGTGCACTTTACCTGGATCAGATGACTGTCGATCCTCTGTGTTGAGATCCTATGGCTAGGATCTGTTCTTCTCCTCTGCGCTCTCCTCCTATCTAGATGTGGAATTTGACGGTCCAGATTTCTTCCAACAACAGATCTAACCGTTGTTGTCACTCCTCCTCCTGAGATTTGGATTTCTTCCGACTTGGAAGAGTTTGTAAGTGTTCAAAGGCTTCATCCTTTGCTACTCTTGCAAGTTTGACTTCTTGGGGTCTCATCTGTTCTTCTACTAATGCTATCTCTCCTGAGCTTTGGGACTTGGAATAAGTTCGTCTCTACTCACTTGTTTCTCTATCTCTTCTAAGATTTTTAACTGACTCAAAAATCCAAAAGAGTCTCGGCCCTTCCACTTCCTTTAAAAAGGAAAACTTTGTGCCCTCCTAGAAACCTCCTGCTCAATTCACACCTTGCAGAGCTCTTTTCTACAGAGTGTTCAGTAACTCTGTCTCTCTGTGCCATCTCTGCATAGTTACTCCTCCAAGGTATTCATTAACCTTGAGGTTCCCCTTGAGTTTTGTGATAGCTCTGGTGTGTCCTCCTGACATGTTCTTCTCGGACTTGAAAGAGATCAGATACACACTCCTTGTGCTGGCTACAAAACCTCCAATGTTTTGTTGTGCACTCCTTGCAGAGCATAAACAACCCAGAACAATATTTCGAACTCAACAAAGATAAATAAATATATATTCCTACTACATATGAAACCTATCATACATCTACAACATACATTCATGAAATACATAAACACATAAAAAATCATATGCAGGAAAAAATGCTATCTTTTTCATTAATATGAAAATTTGATTACAGTATGTGTAGGTTGGACTCCAATAGATTATCAACTCTCTTAATCTCTCTCAAAGAACTATTCTACCTCCTATTTCCGAGCTTCTGATATTCATAGCATATTCTCTCAGAATCCTATCCCTAACTCTCATCTCTCAGAATCCTATTCCTCCAAGAGGGCTCCTCGAGCTTATCCTCTCCATCGCCTTAGTGCCATAATTGTCTCAGTTAAGACACCTTATCTCTATGGATTCTGATAATGAATGAAGATCCAAACCTAACCAATATCTATACCTACTTACAGTCAACCATTAAGGCGACCCTATCCACTACTTGTACAAAGGCATGGCTTGGATTTACTCATCCTTACAACATAAATCCGTATAGGATTATATTTCAAATTTAAAAATGGGAGGGTCTGTGCCTCTCCCTTTCTCTTATGCGCGCATATGTGTTGTCTTGTTGACGCATATACTGATGTGGAAGGATGCTCATGCATTAGTTTCAGAGTGAATTGTTGTAGAGAGGGACAAATTATGAATCTCATAGTGTCCGTAGGTGCCAAGATAATACATGGGACTTTATTCAGAAGATTAGGAAGTATAGCGGTTCAAGAAAACCAATAGAGAAATAAGCCACAACAACCATTGTGTTGGGCCACGAGATTTAATTTTGGGCTGTAGGATATACTCAAGAGAAGGGATACCCTTCACAGTCATCATATTTAGAAAAGGTGCAAGAAATTTAAACCTTAAGTCCTTCGGTATTCGCGACTTTGACGAATTTTATGTGTTGTAAGAAAAGGGGGCCAAAGTCCAAAGTTCTGAAGTTCCAGAGTGGATTTACATTGTAGATCTGGGGATAAGTGCTTGCCCATTGGATCGGCTGAAGATAGATCAGAACCGTTAGGTCGAGTCAAGAGAAAGAGGTAAGGTGCAGTGATGAAAAATATATCTCAGCTGTCAAATCTACGCATGGGTGATTGTGAGCCGTAGATCTCACAGGAGTTCAAGAGTTTGGTGTTCGGGAGAAACAAGGTATGCTAAGGTAAAACCTTCGGAAGCTTGAAGTCTCAAAGTGATGTGGCCTGATGAAGTCACCCAAGGTGATGTGGACTTCCTTAGTCGTACCACATGTCAGTCAGAATGGAACTTTGATGACCTTGTTGGACCAAAATAAATTCGACACGCAGGGCCACGTGCCACCACCTTAATTGTTATTAGTTGTACTATGTGGACCCCAGAAGGTTAAAGTAGTTTGAAAGTTCATAGTTCTGGAGATTTTAGGAATGAGACTGTAAAACTTTCTGAATCCCGAAGTCCCGAAGTGATGTGGCCTGCTGACATGACCAGGGATTACGTGGAAACATGGGATGTCTACCATGTTTCATTTAGTTAAGAACATATGGAGAATATAAATGTCAGTTAGAACGTGACACATATTACCCATATGATTGAGCCACGTGTCCACTTCTAGTCTTTCACCGCGTAACACTCCACCTGAGAATGCTTAGTGGGGCCCCTTATGGTCGTCGGGGATGTGTGGCACTAGATCTTGCACTGTGGAGGATAACCACTTCGGAGGAAAGTGGGGTCATGTAAGTTGATAACACCCAAAGGCCGAAGCGTCGGAGTTCATCATGACCATTAACAATCGTGGAAACGTGTCGGAAGATCTGACACTCCGGAGGTTTGTGGAATTGAAGGCTTTGGAAACATTGAAGCATGGAGCCCCGAAGATAATTGTGGTTGTTGATTTGGGTAGAGAGTTGGGACCATTTATTCCTCTCACGTCACTCGTGAGCTTCATGAGTTTGGAGTTCAGGATATTGGCATTGTGCTGAGTTGAAAACACCCGAAGCCTGAAACTTTGAAGCGCATAGTAAACGCCTGTTGGTTTAGCACTTGGTCACATCCATGGTCACATGATAGTTGAAGGTGTTAGCACTAGAATTCACCTCTGGATTGTGTCAAAGGTAATACTAGTACCCATCAGAATTTTTGTGTCACTAGTTGGTTTTCAAAGAGGTCAAATGGGCCCAGACTCGAGATGATATTGTTTTAACTCATGAAACTGGACTAGCATGCATAAGCAATGAGGTTTGCAATCAACTTCAATCAATGAATCAAAGTAAGGGTGAGTAGGAGGAAGAATTTGGTGAGAAAATGTAGAGGCATGCCGTGAACATCAGGTCTTTCGGCCACCTAAGGAAGAAAAACTAAAACGCAAGATCTTCTTGGGTTCCAACTTTAATGAAAATTGAAAGAAATCATGACAGTATTATAATCAAACATTGATCATAACACAATCATGACAATTCATGTTAATCAGTCATTCATGAACTCTCTCAGTATAAGAGGAAAATATGATGGAGAAATAAAGTTGACTTAGATTCATCAAGAAATCTCAGATCACCATACATAACTAGAGAACCAAAAACTTCACTAAAACTTTACAATACGGGAGCTTAGCTCTACCATCGACCATAACAAAATATCAAAACTGAGTATTTATACTTGGAACATATTGCCATCACTGGGAGTGTGACCTGGCTACTATAATCAAAGATTTGCATCTACGTCTTATTTTATTAGTCTGTACATGCATTATTCTGTCAGACGTGAGTTTAGATTAGTATGGGCTTTGAAGGAAAGTCTGCTGATAAGGGAACTTTGGACTGATAGTCTTCTTTCACGGTAATTTCTTCCATGCTTTCTATTTATGAGGTGAAACAAGGTTTCAACGATATTCCCTAGTTTCATTGACTACTTTCATCAGGATCGGGAAAATACTTGACACTCCTGAACATTCCAGGCGAGCTCACAACTCCTTCGAGTACATTCTGGCACCTCGAGGCCATGCACATATTTCTCTATGACCAACTCGGGTGCTTCATCCTTTTGCGCGGCTCCTTTCCATCACCCCATGTGACCTCGGGCCATGACCTTATGCATTCCCATATGAAATTTTAGGATTTCTCCTGTCATTAGACTTCACTCCCCTTGATTTCAAATATCTCGATGTTCTATCCCACAAAATGACCCATGTAGATGGACAGTCGGATTTTATTTTATCTTGACTCCCAGGATCATTTATTTGAACAATATCAGTCGCCCACTGCTCAATAATCACTTTAGACCAATGGATCGAATGACATGCATCCCCTTGCTTTATATCCCTTCTTCCATAAGACCGCAGGTTATGATCATGGGCCCAACTCTCAGGCATGTCATGATTTTGCATTTCGTGAACCTACGTCGTGCTCCAGGCTCAAACCTCTGAGTCCCGAAATTGCAATATCTTGGATCGGGTGCCAGGTGTCTCCTCTGATCGGACGACCTAGAAGAATATCGACATTTTGGGACCCAGGGCTTCGCGCCTTGCTCTATGCTGAAACCCACGAAACACAAAATCATGAATTCTCTTATCTTCTGCCACGTGCTTCCCTAGTTGTACGGCTTAGATCATTTTGCAACTTTGAATTTCACGAGTTTTCATGAATATTCTCATTGACCTTTCTGATTCATGACATCACGACTATGTTGATTGTGCACCATGTGTCCTTCTGAGATGAACAGATCAGATCATTTTGTGATTTCACATTTTGCGAGTCGTCGTGACTTGACCCTTTCACTACTCCATTCTGCGAGTCAGCGAAATACTAATCTCATGCCATGTGTCCTTTCCAGGTTCGACGTCTAGGATTGGCCTCATGATTTCAGAACTCTGACGCTATACTTCGTGCAAATCTATGATCCCGATCGCCTGATGGTCATAGATCCGATCTGCCTGATGGGTTCCTACCATTGAAAGTCGATCTTGCTCACTCGCTTGATTTGAGTCCATACCCTCCCACTCTAAGTGTTGTGCTTGTTCTAATGGCTATTATTTATCTAAACAATTAGCTAGATGACTGACTGAGGGGTTGGGAAAACAAATGATCAGTGACAGAGGTCAAGAGAGAAGTGATTGGTCTTTAGAGAAAACAGGTCAATCAAATGGATGAAGGCAGACAAAAGAAAACTACAAGCCGAGAGGAAAACTTAAAATTGGGTCTGCAAGAGGAGGAGAGCCAGGAAAAAATACAGACCTAGGTAGAAATCACAAACCCTTAAGGTTTGACAAGTTTATTTGATAACATTAGGATCCATGGGGGATAGAGTCCTCCCTGTGAGGCTCTAAGAACTCTTTTTGTGGCTTCAGTGCCTTAGTGTTGGGTTGTAGAGTCTTCTTATTAAAAACAAAACAAATAAACATAAAACATCAACGATATTTACAATGGTGGGAAGCCGACTGCGTCTTTAAACAATTTTTTTTTTCAGGAAGTGCCCATTTACCGGGCTACCAAAAACTTTATCACCCTCCATATTCTGCAACCTATAAGTATTATTTGAAAATGCCTCAACAATCTTGAAGGGTCCGACCCAAAGGGATTCGAGTTTACTATGCTTTCCCTTGTCTTATCTGGGCACATCCCATTTGGGTATTAGATCCCTCAGCTAGAAATCCTCCTTACTACTTTTCTTGTCAAAGTCCTACTTGATTTTCTACTGACGGTCACATGCTCTGTCCATCACCTACTCCCTAGTATATTGTACTTCTACCAATTGATGAATTCTCCTGATCATATCCTTGGGTTCTCTGTGGAAATCTTGCAGGAATTTCACCACAGGAAGGGCAAGATGAGAAGGGAAAATTGATTCAGTTCCATATACCAATTGGAAAGGAGAGATTCCCAGGGACCTCTTCATCATCACTCTATCAGCCCACAGAGAAAATTTGATCTTTGAATCCCGTGCTTTCTTGTTGTCCTCTAGGAATCTTTTGATAATATTTATAAGGCCCTTGTTAGAGGACTCTGCCAATCCATTTCCTTGGGGGTAATAGGGGGTAGAGTGGATCAATGCAATTCTAAACTGCTCACAAAAATTGATCAACGGTTCATCTTTGAAAGATGCAACATTATCAGTGATGATTCTTTTCGAACAACCAAACCTCGCCATAATATATTCAAGAAAACCAATGATTACTCTATGAGAAGAAATCCTTGTGGGGATAGATTATATCCACTTGGTGAAATAATCTGTTGCAGTTAAGATCCACCTGTGCTGACCACTTGAAGGAGGATGAATCTCCCAACAAATTCTAGGCCCCATTGCTGAAAGGGTCCTGAAGCTACCTCAGGCTTCAATGGTAGGGACTTGAGCTGTTGCTTCCCAACGAATTTTTGACATTTGATACAAGCCCTAATTATTTCATATACATCAGTGAATAAAGTGGGTCAGAAGTACCCAACCCTAATAATCTTGTAGGTTTTGGTTCTCCAGAAATGATGTCCCCCACACAGGCTGTCATGAAAATCGAACATAATCTTTTGGGCCTCCTGTGGGTCTAAACATCTCAAAAGAACACCTAGAGGGTCTTTCCAATATAAGACCTAGTCAATAAGGCAATATCTAATTGCTTTGAGATTTAAATATCTTGCCCTGTTTTTTCCCATACTGTCAAGGGGATTTAATTCTTATAGGAAATATATAATGTCTTTGTACCAGACGCATTCTACCAATGGAGGGTTGTTTTGAGAACTTTTATCAGACAACTCAGCCTGTTGATTTTTTGAGAAAGCGTTGATGAAGTTAACCTCCAAAGCTTTGCAATTAGATTAAGCCAATATCTTGGCTAAAGCTTGGCCATTAACTAGTTTGGTGGGATTTATTTCTAGATCGAATTCAAGGATTTTGGCAATCTACTTGCTCCTTCTCCCATCTAGGTCAGGTTGAATGAGAATATCCTTCACAAAAGTCGAAGGAACATATGCAATGATTTTTTAATGCAGAACATAGACTCTGAAATCTTTGAAGGCTTTCACCAAAGCATATGCCTACTTCTCCATGTGGCAGTGGGACTTTGAAATGGCTCGCTAAAATATCCAGATAATCATCCATAGTATTCTCCTCTCTTGGAATAAATGAAATGTTGAAAGCTAAGAAGAAATTGTCAATTAGATCCTACACCTCATTTTTGTAAGTATTAAGCCTAGGGTTCTTGGCTTGATAAACATTTTTGACCTGATGAACAATCATTTTAGCATCTCCAAATACTGCTAGCTCTTCAATCCCCATGTCTTTCGCATCCCTTATACCCAAAACAAGAGCCTCATACTCTTCCACATTGTTGGTAGCTTCAAATTCTAGTTTGTAGGAAAAAGGTATAGTCTCTTGACAAGGTGACACAAAAAACACTACAACACCAACCCCTTCCTTAGAATAGGCTCCGTTGAAGAACATATTCCACACAGAGGAAGTTGGGGGAGGTATTTCATGAAAATAAATGGGTTTCTTTCTAATTTCAGGAGGGGCTTCAGAAGCATCTGCGAGCTACAATATGTTGGATACCAAATCAGTGCTCAGAGCAAAAATAGGATGGTTGATGGGGTTTTCTTCATCACTAATGATGTATGTGATCTACACTTCCCTATAAAGTCTCATTTGTTCACCCCCAAACACAGGAATGGTGCGTATGAAATTTCCATCTGCAAGGTTCCCCCCAGTCTCTTTATCCAAGATCTAGATAGGAGAATTTCAAACTTAGGGGGAACATTAGCCACTATGATATCCATGAATAGTCTCTTCATCGACAGTTGGAACAGGGACACAACCAGGTCTTTGATAACCCCAAGGAATTTCACCTTCTTGGAATCGAAATAATACAAGTCATGGTAGGCTTTTGTAACTTTCAACCCGAGTTCTTCCATGACAATATTAGGCATAATATTGTGGGATTCTCCTGAATCCATTAATTAGTTATGAAACACCTTATCATGGATGTTCAATGAAGTGTAGAAGGGAGGGGAGGAATCATCTCTATCTTCTACCAAATGTCCTAACATGATAGTTGGTTTTTCATCTTGCAATTTGACTGAGTCTGTGGCATGAATTGTGGGTTCAAGCATCAACAACCTAGAGAGGCTTCTTTTGAAATCTTCATGCTTGACCATCTTTGAAAGGGGTACGGGGATCCTAATATTTTGAACCTCATGTTCAAAATTGAAAGGGGATGTAGGTTTTAGGATATCTTTCACTTTTGGGACAAGAGTTATGGCCACTTGAGAGGGGGTTCTAACTTTCTTAACCTTGCTTCCATATGCAACATCTTCAACATGCTTCTTTGCTCTGGTAGGTTGATCATCAACACCAGGCTTTCCTTCTTTCTTCTTAGACCTGAGGTTATACCTATTTGGGTTAACGTTGGCCTTTTCCCCTTTTATCAGCTCGCTCAGCTGATTGTCCATGGGATATTCCTCGTATGTCGACTCAGTTAAGTGAGGAAAAGAGGATGTGTCCCCAAGACAATGGATTTTGAGATCAAGGTCTTCATCCCCTTCTTATTCATCAACAATAAGATTATTTTGGACAGGGGTCTAGATTTTCTTATCATCTCTATCTCTTCTCCTCTGGTCTCTTTGAATAATCTGAGGAGTATTGTTAGGTCTGTTGGACAACTAAGAGGGGGGGGTGAATGAGTTGTTACCGTGCTTAAACAATTATGCTTATTTTAAACTCTTTGCAGAGCACTTAATGACAATCACAATAATTCATGGAGGTAAGCAATAGAACATTCGACATCAGTCACACATATGAAATATAAAGAGACAGATATTTCCTGAGGAAACCCATAAAGGGTAAAAACCTCTTCTTCTTGGTATGATAATTAATATTTACATTCTGCACATTATCATACATATGAGCTCAAACTCATTGTGAGGCTACAACCTCTGTTTTGCAAGATGAAACTTGCTGAGAGCACCAACTCTCTGTTTTCTCTAGCACCTACTAGAAGGAAGCACTAACTCCCTGGTTTCTCTAGCACCCACTAGAAGGAAGCACCAAATCCCTGGTTTCTCTAGCACCCACTAGAAGGAAGCAACAACTCCCTAAGTGTTCTAGCACCAACTGAATAGAAGCACCAAATTCCAGTCACACAGCCACCAACCTGTAAAACAGAGAACAACAGTTCTCTCTTGCACCACCCTGCCACCCTGGTTTCTCTGGATGCAACCAGATAGAGGCTACAACTCCCTGTGTTCAAGCACCCATTTGAACCTCTGAGGACAGCAGTCCTCCCTAGCACATACCTACCACCCTGAAATATAAAACCTTGCTTTCTGTGAATTTATTACAGTGATTCAATAGTTTTCATTTGCTTACCAAGATTATCACTATTCATCTATGCCACTCTGCTCTGCCTGCATCAGTGTCTCCCTTATTGCATCCTCTTCAACTTTATGATCTTATGCTCTGTCTCAGCATGCACACCTCGGATTTATCTTCTTCTCATAGATATGCATCTTTGATATGTGCACTTTCTGCCCTCTTCCACTATTCTATTATATTCAGCTTATGTTCCTCATCTCTATGTTTTCTTTCCACTGCGCATACTATAATTTTACCTTTCTACAGTTAGATTCATTTTTCACTCTACAAAGCCACAATCACTTCTCTGTTCTACGTTTTTATTCTCTCTATGCATCTTCTGCATCCTCTATTCAGAATGCTTCTGCATGCTCTCCCCATGTCGAGTGCCTTGCCTGATCATCATTGCAACTCTTCAACTTCTCTGGTGGTTAAACCCATGTGTCCATCATCACTGGGTGTTATGCCGAGATTCCTTAGCCTCTCCAGTAGTCAAGACTCTTTGTCTTCTCTGTCATAGTCGAGCTCATTCCCTCTGTTGCAGTTCCAGGCTCCAATGGTCTTACATCTCTCAATAGACTCTATGAACAGTCTTCATGCCAATGGAAGATGCCTCGCTACTCTTCATATTCTTTGGTGATCACCCTGAAGTCTCTTCGAGTCCTCTGGCAGAAACCATCTGTCGTTTCTAGTAGTTACACTATGAACCTCCAAGAAAACGCATCAGCAAATGAATCGCCAACCGTCCAAGAGTCATGATTCAGTTATGCTAACTGATTAGTAACTGAACAGTTAATCATGAATATCAACAATAGCCCTTCGATCAAATGCTCAAATAACCAGCACCGTTGGATTAAATCCGTTGGGTCTTGCATTTATTTCACCATTTCGCATTTCGACATTCCTGTGGTGAAGAGTCTCAACTCTTCATGTTATGATCGCCGAAAAGGAGATTAGCTTGGTGTTATCTCCTCCCTCTCACATGACCACTGACAGTGACCAAAACCTACACCAAACAATGCTTTTCGCATTTCGGCATTCCTGTGGTGAAGTGTTTCGACACTCCAACTCTTGGTATCCGAAACCTGCACCAAAAGGTGTTTTTCATATTTCGGCATTCTGGCATTTTGGCATTCCTGTGAAGAAGTGTCTCGACACTCCAAATCGCAATCCCCAAAATGGAGCCAGATCAATGGTCCACAAGACTTCATAATATGATCCCTTATTTTATTAATCGAACGACTGATGGGATTTCAACGTTTTTTCCTTCGAGTCATCGTGACTCCAACATTATAAAATTCATGATCACAAAATCTCCGAAGTGATCGGAGGGTTCACATAACCCACTGAGATGGACGGTTGATGGGATTTCAGAATTTTGACTTCATGATGGTGGATTTTTTTCTTGCTATGTAAAACCCCGAAATAGAAAGTTTCGATGTGACGTAAACCTGTTGATGTCACACATGAATTGACACGTGTCGAATAGCTGCCACGTGTCACTCTGATTCGTGACTTACATGTGCCTGAAATGTTGAATCAACTTGACACTTGTCATTGCTTGATTGTGCCACTTGTCCTTAGCTGACGTGGTTTGTTGATGTGCCTGTTTCAGGATTTCGGGGTTCGCTACTTCAAAGGTTAAAGTTCCTTTCATCTTTGATTTGCGGGTCTGCAAAACTCCAAAATGGAGTCTTTGTTAATGTGCCTGTTTCGGGATTTCGACGTTTCGCATTTCGCAACTTCGGGACTCCTGTGATGAAGAGTCTCGACTCTTGACTCCTCCAACTCCCAATATCCAAAACTCTGAAATGGAGTCAGATCAATGTATTTCTCCATTTCACATTTCTCCATTTCAGCATTCTTGTCGTGAGTGTCCTAGACACCTCCAACTCCCAGTATCCGGAACTCTGAAATGGAGATTAAGTCGTGGTTTCACATTTTGCGATTTTTTGCCGCGAGTTGCTTCCTTGACTTCTGGAGTTTACACTTTTGAATGGGATCCATCGATCTCTTGTTGAACTTGTCATTTCCATTCCATTGTCCCTGCGCTGTTGGTCATGATCTTTTCCATCAATGAAAAACATGCATACTCTGCACTATCTCTTCTGATCTTATCGAGATTTATCTGTTGTGTCTTCCCAAAATACTTATGATGCCTGCCTGGCACATTCTTCCTGTACTTAAGCCATCGTCGTTGTTGTACTTTCCATCAATGACAAGAATACGCTGCTTGTAGAACATGCCAACAAGGTCTCCTATAGTTACCTCTGTTATCAACATTTTGGGGATTTCTGTAGCTTTTATTTCCTTCTAATTCGATCTTTTACATTCTAGCAAAAACTGATTTTAGTAGCTTGGTCATTTCATTTGTTTGAGGGGGGGAAATAGAGGAACTAGAAGTCGGGGTTTCATACCTACCTTTTCCCTTATCTTTGTCATATTTACCCCTAAGTTTGTCAGATGCCAATATATTGGATTCTACTTCAAGGGCTACATCTTTCATATGAGCCAAAGAGGTAGCTCTTCTTTCTCTCAATGGTAGGCAAAAGCCAAGGTGGAAAGAATTAGCATAAGTCATTTTGGAAGAGATTTATATAGGATAAACTTCAGATGGAATCATTTTATACATTTTATTAAATCTCATCGAGAAGTATAAAACAAATTCCCCCTCCTCCCTCTTAAGTGCCCCTAATTCTGTAATATAATAAATGATATCCTTTTTATTCCCCCAATTCCTTAAGATTGCATCATCCAGAGAAGAAATCTCGTCAATAGATCCAAGAGGCAAGTCTTTAAACCATTCCCTAGCATCACCATCAAGGCTTTGTACAAAAAATCTCATCCACACATCTTCATGCTTGATGGCCTGAATCTTTGTGAGTCTATAAAAGGATGAAAGGTTCTCTTTTGTAGTCACGTCTCCCTCCCCTGTGAATTGGGGCATGTAATTAATGTAATCTATGGATGGAAGAGCATTCATAGGATGTGGTAAAACTAGGGGGGCATATCTAGTAGCTAATATCTCAACCATCCTTTTCCTAGGAGGATTATCACCTTCCATTTGGATGTGAACTAGAGGAGAACCAGGAGGAGATGGAGTTCGGACATTGATCAGAATCTGGACCAGGGGTCAAAATTTAGCCCAAAAATCAAAGTGCTTGGAATCGCTTCAAACAAATAGGTGCATAGGCCTCATCTTCACGAACCCAACGCACTTTGAACGGGTTCAAATGGACATCGGATGAGTGCGATATCGTGTTCTGTTCGATTTGCCAAATAGGCAAAAGAAATTGCTGACTATACAGTCCGTACAACTGACGTGGCAAGGCCGTATAGCTAACATGGCATGATGCTGATGTGGTAGGTGTTGAGTTGGAAAACAATTGGTAGGACACATGGGTGAATAGATTGTTGACATGTGGCATCATTGTGGCAAATGATATGGTGCCACATGGCCTAGGCATGGGCTGCCATGTGGCACCTTGATGTTTGGTGTAAAATTTATGTGGAGTCTGTGGGAGTTGAACCTCGGATCTACACATAGGGAAAAGTCTTGGTAAGGGCTGCCCAATTGGCATGCCATGCTATGGTTCTTAACAACTATATGTCTCAATATATTTGAAATCGAATTTTTGTGTAGTTTGGGCGCGGGTCTGGGTTGGGGCTTAGCCCCAGCCCCCATTTACGTATGTGCCACCATACGACCATGCCATAAGACCTGTTTCCATTCATTTGCATGGGATTTTTAAATGGTTCCCCAATCATGCACTTGAAACTTGTCGCGCCCACAATAAATCTTGCAACGAGGGCCTAAAAATGCGCTAGGACGTGGCCATATGGCCCCCATGCGCCCAACACCTTCGCCTTTGGGGGCCCTAATTCCTCTAACGGTGCGAAAATTTGGCGCATTTTGTGGATATGCATGTGTTTGTTGGGTTTAGGCATGAGAAATGCCCAGAAGCCAGGTTACTCACACAGGAGTTTGTTTTGGCGAACCAGAGACAACAAGCTTGAAGGAGAAAAATGGCAGGAGGTCTACCTTCTTCATTTTTTGGCCAAATAAGGTGCTGAAAAATCCCAGATAGGGGTTTTTGGATGTTCTGAATCCATTGGTACAGTTTTCAAATGGATTTGGAGACTTCTATAGTATTTTTTTCTACATGGAAGTTTCAGAGAGCTCTAGGGAGCTTAGGGCCACCATTGAAGGAGGCCATGCCCAGGGGAACTAAAGTCCATTTTTAGTGACTAAATAGTCATTCTTGACTAATTGATATGCTATGAACTCATTGGAATAGGTTGCAGGGGCATTTGAGGACTTTTGCAGGTGTTTTTCCACAAGGAATATCCGGGAAGCTCAAGGCCACCAGTAGAAGAGGTCATGCCCAGATGAGCCATGGTCTGTTTTCAGAGTTCTAATTGTCATTTTTGGGGTTTTTATGTATTCTGAACCCAATGGTATAGACAGTAAATCCATTGGAGTTGAGAAGCAACTTGTAAAATAATTTTAGACAAACTAATCCCAGAAAGCCTAGTCCATTGATGGAGGCTCAAGGAGATGTAGCCCAGTTGGGGGTGAACTCCTTTATCATGTTGTTATTGTTGTGAGTTGTTGCTTATATTTTTCTGCAAGTTATGTTTCTTGTTGTATTCTTTAGACAAAATATTTAACCTTTTGAAAACCTCACACATAAACACCTAAATTAGCATAAACTTGACACATAAATCCTCTTGCACAACTAAGACATTGGGAAAGTTCCTAATGTTTATTTTAATGGAGTAGAGGGTGCTTGCATAGAAAAACAAGTTAGCCCCCTATTTTCAGATCAGGTGGTATCAGAGCATAGTTTTTCTCATGTGATTTCCATTGATAGCTAGAGATTTAGCTGTTGGTATTATTGTGCAAGTTTTGTGTTGAAGTTTGATATCTTGCAAGGATGGAGGAAGCTTCAAACAGTAAGAGTTCTCATCTATCTTCATTAGCCAAGATATTTTACAAAGAGATGTTGAAGGCGTTTGTAACCATGAGAGATATGGTGCAAGAGATGTTGGAGGATAGGAAGGAGAGAATTTTCCTTCAAGAGCAGTTGATGGCCATGAAGGAGGAGAAGCACCGACTTCTTGAAAAGTTGCATGAGATGGAGACTCAACTCCATGAGGCAAAGGAAGCCCTTACCAAGTAAATGCATTAACATGAGGTATGTAATGCTAGTGTTTCTTCAAATTCCTCTCAAAATGAATGCTTTGGTGTTTTTGAGAACCATACTAGAGGAATAGGGTCCAAGCTATTGTTAAAAATGGGCTATGAAGGTAAAGGGTTAGGAAAACATGCACAAGTCATTGTTGAGCCTATTGTTGTTGAAGACAGGCCCAAGTATAGGGGTCTTGGATATGAACAGAAAGATGGAGCATATTCCAAAGTTGAGGAGACAAGGGAAACAATTCCAAGAACAACTTTTGTTGCAAGTTCAATCCCTCAAGCATGAAAAGTATGTGTTCAAGATGAATGAAAATGTGAGAAACAAGAGATTTGTGAAAACCATGAGGATAAGAAAATTTTGTTGGTCTTCAAAAGAGAGCTAGTAACTCTTCAAATTCACCTCCTCAAGAAGGCGATAAAGGTGAATGTTCAAGAACTTTTGTTGCAAGTTCAATCCCTCAAGCATGCAAATTGTGTGTTCAAGATGAATGCAGATGTGTGAAACAAGAGAATGGTGATGACCATGAGGACAACAACATTGTTGTTGGTCTTCAAAAGAGAGCTAGTAACTCTTCAAATTCACCTCCTCAAGAAGGCGATAAAGGTGAATGTTCAAGGTATATTTCTGCCTATGATTCAGTTGCTTTTGATTATGTTAAGCATGGTAAATTTGCATGTAAAAATGGAAGAAAAATTCCATGTACATATTGTGGTTTAGATAACCATCATGTTTCAAGATGTTAGAAAAGATTGACCACATTCAGGGAACTTTCCAAGCAAAGGCAACTTGAAAAGAAGATGCAAAAGATTTGCACTCACTGCCAGAAGAGAGGTCATCTCATTGACCAATGTTGGACATTGCATCCAACCGCTCATCCACAACACAAGAAGAAGATGGATAAAGAGACTGGAAAGAATGGAAGAGGAGATTCCATCATCGATGTGAGTGAAGATGATTCACAAGAAGAGGATTTTCAGCAGAAAAAGTCACCATTGAATTGGTTTGGTAAGAAATGGTTAGATTTCTTGAACAAGTAAGGCTTGCGTTTCTTTGTTTGTAGATGCACATTTCAGCCTTATGTATGCATTTCTGTTGAAAGTATGACAAGTTGCAGCAGTTTATCACAACTTGTATGATGCAAGTTTGCATGTGAATGAAATTCTATTGAAGGCATTCTTGTTGTTGCGCAACTTCACCAAGAGGATGTAAATGATGGGTATGATACTCTCTTATTGCAGCCATTTAGCTTTTCATTTCAGCTCTTATGTACCCACATGTTTTTGGGTTTATGTACTTATGTTTGTACTTGAAGGAGAGTTGAAGAGCTATGCACATGCATGTGATTTTTTATGTGTGTAAACAATGAACTTTGTGATAGTTCATTATGAGTGACTCATGATTGTAACATGGTTGTGTATCATGAATGTCGACTTTTGGGAAGGTCAATATGTTTCAAATGAGTCTCGACTTGTGTCGATGTTGTCTTGATGAATATGTTGTGTCGATCATGTTTTTCAACTTATGTTTAATCAATGGTGTTTGTCGGCTTGTAAGTCGATATTGAGTACACCAAGATGCAGGAAAATGCCATGTACCTTGACGAAGTACAAGATGCGACCATTTTCTTGAAGAGCAAAAAGACTTTGTTGGCATCATTTTCAGTTTTGTATAAAGTTTGTTTTCAAGATTGATGGTTTTCTTGGTTTTTGACAAGATGTCACGGGAAAGTATTTTTCATCCATTGTAGAGAGGATTGTGTTGATGCCAAAGAGTTCACAAGAGGGACTTGATTCTCAGAGGGAAGCTAACAACTTTCCAAGCATAAAGAGAACAGTGGGTCAGCAGTAGCCAGAGAACAGTGGTTGAGTGACATAGCCAGTTGTAGTGCAAGGCATGTCAAGGTACCCAGGTGATTACCAAAAAGACTTTTCAAGTAGAATCAGTTGATAGAACTTGGAAGTAGAAGAGTATTAAATCTCAGGCAAATAATCATCAGCTTTTGTGGGTCCAAAAGCCTTTCAGTGGGAAGGTGTGATCAGAATCTGGACCAGGGGTCAAACTTTAGCCCAAAAATCAAAGTGTTCAGAATCACTTCAAAACAAAAATGTACGTAGGACTTATCTTCACAAACCCAACTCACTTCGAATGGGTTCAAACGGACATCGGATGAGTGAGATATTGTCTTCTATTTGATTTGCCAAACAGACAAAAAAAATTGTTGACTGTACAGTCTGTACAACTGACGTGGTATGATGCTGACATGGCAAGTTCTAAGTTGGCAGACAGTTGGTAGGACACATGGGAGAATAGATTTCTAACACGTGGCATCATTGTGGCAAATGATATGGTGCCGCATGGCCTAGGCATGGGCTGCCATGTGGCACCTTGATGTTTGGTGTAAAATTTATGTGGAGGCCATGGGAATCGATCCTGGATCTCCGCATAGGGAAAAGTCTTGGATAGGGTCACCCAACTGGCACACCATGCTATGGTTCGTAACAACTATATGTGTTTCAATATATTTGAAATCGAATTTTTGTGTAGTTTGGGTGCGGGTCCGGGTTGGGGCTTAGCCCCAACCCCTGTTTATGCATGCACCACCATACGACCATGCCATAAGAACTGTTTCCATTCATTTGTGTGGGATTTTCAAATGGTTCCCCAAGCACGCACTTGACACTTGTCATTCCCACAATAAATCTTGCAACGAGGGCCTAAAAATGTGTTGGGATGTGGCCATATGACCCCCATGCTCCCAACACCTCCGCCTTTGGGGGGCCTAATTCTGCTAACGGTGCGACAATTTGGTGCATTTTGTGGAGATGTGAACGTGTGGTGGGTTTAGGCATGGGGAATTCCCAGAAGCCAGGTTACTCACATAGGAGTGCATTTTGGCGAACTAGAGACAACAAGCTTGAAGGAGAAAAATGGTAGGAGGTCTATCTTCTTCATTGTTTGGCCAAATGAGGTGCCGAAAAAGCCCATCTAGGGGTTTTTGGATGTTCTGAATCCATTGGTACAATTTTCAAAGGCATTTGGAGACTTATATTGCAGGTTTTTCTACAAGTAAGTTTTAGAGAGCTCTAGGGAGCTTAGGGCCACCATTGAAGGAGGCCATGCCTAGGGGAGCCAAAGTCCATTTTCAGTGACGAAATAGTCATTATTGACTAATTGATATGATTTGAACTCATTAGAACAGATTGTAGAGGAATTTGAGGACTTGTACATGTGTTTTTCTACAAGGAAGCTCAGGGAAGCTCAAGGCCACTAGTAGAAGAGGTCATGCCCAGATGAGCCATGGTCTGTTTTCAGAGTTCTAATAGTCATTTTTTGGGTTTTTATGTGTTTTGAACCCAATGGTACAGTTATTAAATCCATTTGAGTTGAGCAGCATCTTGTAAAATAATTTTATACAAACTAATCCCAGAGAGCCTAGTCCATTGGTGGAGGCTCAAGGAGATGTAGCCCAGTTGGGGGTGGACTCCTTTATCATGTTGTTATTGTTGTGAATTTCTGGTCATATTTTGCTTCAAGTTATGTTTGTTGTTGTATTCTTTAGATGACATATTTAACCTTTTGAAAACCTCACACATAAACACCTAAAAGAAGAATAAACTTGACACATAAATCCTCTTGCACAAATAATACATTGAGCAAGGTCCTAAAGTTTATTTTAATGGAGTAGAGGGTGATTGCATAGAAAAACAAGTCATCCCCCTATTTTCAGATCAAGCAGGTGAGGGTGGGGTTGTGTTTCCTGGAGAAAAAGGAAACAATGGAGGATTTGGAGAAGAAACCATAGGGCTTGAGGGAACAAAGGTTTCCCTCTCTGTAAAAAAAACAACTGTAATAGGAGGAGGAGTAGTGAAATCGGGAGAGGGGAAATCGACAAGAAAAGTCCCAAAATCTAAACTTCTAGAAGATCCAACAGAGGGTGTAATAAGAAAATGAGAAACAACTACTGGAGTTTCTATAGGACGATAGTGAAAATCATTAGAAATACCTAGTTCAACAACATAAGTATCTTCCTAAAGGGTATTTTGTCTTCTGATAATTTTCTCTGGGTCAGCTTTAGGTGTTGCTAAAGGCAGTTGTGGAGTAGACCTCGTGTGTCTTCCTTTGGAAGCCACAACTGACATAGTGGATTCGTAACAATGGAGTCGCCAGGTGAAAAGTTGCAATCTTCAATGTACTGAGTTCTGATGCACCTTTAGAATTAGTGGATTTTGTCATTCAATCCTAGGGAAAATCTTCAATTCGTCCCTGGCAACGGCGCCAGAAAAATGTTAGCACTAGAAGTCACCTCTGGATTTCATCGAAAGTAATCTCAGTACCCATCATAATTTTTGTGTCAAGATTTGGTTTTCAAAGAGGTCAAATGGGAGAAGACTTGAGATGATATCATTTTAGCTAAGGAAACTAGAATAGCATGCACAAGTGATGAGGTCTGGAATCAACTTCATTCAGTGAGTCAGAGTAAGGGGGAGTAGGAGGAATACTTTGGTGAGAAAATGTAGAGGCATGTCGTGAACATCAAGTCTTTCGGCAGCCTAAGGAAGAAAAACTCAAACACAAGATCTTCTTAGGTTCCAACTTTAATGAAAACTAAAAGAAATCATGACAACATTATAATCAAACATTCATCATAACACAATCATGAAAATTCATGTGAATCAATCATTCATGAACTCTCTCAGTATCAGAGGAAAATAATATGGAGAAAGAAAGATAACTTAGATTAATCAAGAAATCTCAGATCACCATACATAACCAGAGAACCAGAAACTTCACTAAAACTTTACAATACGGGAGCTTAGCTCTACCATCAACCCTAACAAAATATAAAAACCGAGTATTTATACTCGGAACAGATTGCCATCACTGGTAGCGTGACCTAGCTACTACAATCAAACCTTCACATCTGCATCTTCTTTTGTTAGTGTGTACATGCATTCTTCTGTCAGATGCGAGTTCAGATCAGTATGGACTTTGTAGGAAAGTCCGGTGACAGGGGAACTTTGGACTGACAGTCTGCTTTCATGGCCAGTTCTTCCATGGTTTCTATTTATGTTGTGAAACTAGGTTTCAACCATCTTCCCCAATTTCATTGGCTACTTTCATTGAGATCAAGAAAAAACCTGACACTCCTGAACGTTTCAGGCGAGCTCACGACTCCTTCGAGTCAATTCTAGCACCTCGAGGCCATGCAGATATTTCTTTGTGACCAACTCAGGTGCTTCAGCCTTTTGCGTGGCTCCTTTCCATCACCTGATGTGACCTCTATCCATGACCTTACACATTCCCATATGAACTTTCAGGATTTCGTCTGTTGGGAGTCTTCACTCCCCTTGATTTCAAATATCTCAATGTTCTATCCAGCGAAATGACCCATCTAGATCGACTGTCGGATTTTCTTTTATCTTGATTCCTATGATCATTTATTTGAAAAATATCAGCCTCCCTCTGCTTGATAGGCACTTTATACCAACAGATCGGATGGCATGCATCCCCTTGCTTTATAGCCCTTCTTCCATATGACCGCAGGCTATGATCATGGGCCCAACTCTCAGGTGCGTCATGATTTCATGTTTCACGAACTCACATCGTTCTCCAGGATCAAACCTCTGATTCACAAAATCGTGATCTCTTGGATTGGGTGCCACACGTCTCCTATGATCGGATGACCCAGAAGAATATCGATATTTTGGGACCCGGGGCTTCGCACCTTGCTCCATGCTAAAACCCCTGAAACACGAAATCATTATTTTTCTTATCTGCTACCACATGCTTCCCCAGTTGGATGGCCTAGATCATTTTGTGACTTCGCGTTTCGCAAGTTTGCATGACTCGTCTCTTTGACCTTTCTGATTCGCAAAATCATGGCTATGTTGATCGTGCAACACTTGTTCTTCTGAAATGAACGGCTCAAATCATTTCATGATTTCGCATTTCGCGAGTCCTCGTGACTTGGCCCTTTGACTACTCCATTATGTGAGTCAGAGAAATTCTAATCCCGTGCCATGTGTCCTTCCCAGGATCAATGACTAGGATTGACCTCGTGATTTCAGAACTCTAACGCTATACTTCATGCAAATTTATGATCCCAATCACCCAATAGCCATCAATCCGATATTCCTGATGGGTTCCTGTTGTTGAAATCCAATCTTGCTCGCTCGCTTGATTTGAGTCCATGCCAGCCTGCTCTAAGTGTTGCGCTTGTTCTAATGGTTGTGATTTATTTGAACAATTACCTAGATGAATGACTGAGGAACCTGGAAAACAAATGATAAATAATAGAGGTCAAGAGAGAAGTGATCGGTCTTTAGAGAAAACATGTCAATCAAACAGACGAAGGAAGACAGAAGAAAACTACAAGCCAAGAGGAAAAATTACAATCGGGTTTGCAAGAGGAGGAGAGACAGGCAAAAATATAGACCTAGGTAGAAACCACAAACCCTTAAGGTTTGACAAGTTTATGTGATAACAGAAGACTGAAGAAAAAGGGGCTAGCGCCCGAGAGTGACTTGTTGCAGAATAGAGTCGGGCTTAGAGATAGAATCGTGGGAATCCTTGATCAACCAAGACCCATAGAAAATAGATTCTGATAGTATTTTGATTGAATCAGATTGTTTGAGTTATTCTGGAGAATTATTAAAGACTGATAGCCTAACAAAATTCGATTGCCTGCACATTTTTGCAGCATTACCAATTGTCAGAACCAAACATAATTGTCACCTAGTGAACAAAAGTGGATGAACCACATGATGCTTACATTCCATAGGATGAATTTAGCGAAATGGATGTCCATTTAGTAATTGAAGGAAGAAAATCCAATGGGCATGGAGAAGAAATAGATAAATAAGTAAGCATGATGAACATCATAAAAAAATTTCAAAAAGAAGTCCAAATTCACCAAGAAGATAACAAAAGGCTTATGAGAGCCATGGAGAAACAGGGAGACTTCAATATGAAGATAATGTGGAGCCTGGAAAGAATTGAAAATAAATTGGATAAGGAAAGTGCATCCAGTAAATCAGGAAGTCATATGACCCCTGATGAGGAAAGAAGAGGAAGAAGTGGTAGAAGACATCACCAACACTTCCAAAAGCATTCCCATAAGAGAGCACACAATAGCTCAACTCCATCCCTTGTGAGGAAGCATAGGAGATTTGAAGTGGATGAACTGAAGTGTAAAATGAATAAGATCAAAACTCCTACTTTTGATGGAGAGCAAAATAAATATGAAGATGCTGAGGCATGGCTATGTGTATGAGAAATATTTCAAACTACAGAATTACTCTTCTCATGCAGAAGGAAGAATTTCCATCTACCATCTAAAAGGAAAGGTGTCCATATGGTGGGATCAGCTTGTGCAAGTGCAACACGTCAGAGGGAAGAATGCTACATGGAGGGAATTTAAGAGGCATTTTGAAAGGAAGTACTTAACTAAGAGGTATTATGACAAGAAAATGAAAGAGTTCTTTGAACTCAAGCTAGGTAGTATGTCCATTGATGAGTATGAAAGAATATTCTTGGAGTTGTTGAAGTATGTTCCCTTCATCAAGGATAAGACAGTTAAGATTCAAAGGTATTTGAGTGGGATGCCATCTTTCATCACTTACAAGATCCATTATGATGATCCTAAAACTATGGAAGAAACCATAAGGAGAGAAGAATGTTTATTTCATCAGCTAAAAGGGAAACCTATTTTCTAGAAGGATTGGGAAGACAAGAAGAAGTTTAAAAGGGAGCAAAGGCAGAAGGGAAACAAGCCACCATTTTTTAGAAATAGTCCTTAAGGATAGCCCGTTTTGAGAGAGCTCGGGATGGCTGAAGTAGGTGGGAAAAGTCCAAGGCAGACACCTATGGAATGATGGAGTTGTAAAGGAGATCATAGGCATAGATATTGTCCTCACATAAGCGACAAAGTGAGAGTTGTTCACAATGTTCAACAAGAAGAAACAATGGAGATCATGGGCAGAAGAGTACCAAGTATCTATGCATCCCTGGACAACAAGCAAGCTGAGTTTCAATCACACATGATTGAAGTTGAAGGCATGATCAACAACCATGTCTTTACTATTTTAATAGACTCGATAGCTAGTCATAGTTACATAGATCCTAAAGTTGTGGAAAGATTTGTTTTTCCAAGAAGCAGGCATGGGAAATCTTTCCTGGTATAGCTGGCTACAGGAGCCAAGAGAAAGGTTGTTGAATTGGTTAAATCATGTCCAGTGGGCATGAATGGGCTAAGTACCAAGGAACATTTGAACATCTTTCCTTTAGGATCATATGATTTCCTAATTGGTATGGATTGGTTGGACCAACACCATTCCATATTAGACATCCATAACAAGGAATTCACTTGCTTGGATGAGGAAGGAATTCAGAGAGAAGTCCAAGGAATTACTAGGGAAGTTACTGTCCGAGAAATATCAGCAATGCAGCTAAAGAAGTGTTACAGGAAGGGATGTCGAATATTTTCAGCTCATATGGAAGAAGCATCTAAGGATAAGGTGCCAAATATGGAGGATCATGCAGTCCTGGAAGATTTTGAAGATGTGTTCAAGGAGGTACCAGGACTACCTCCAAAGAGAGATATTGATTTCTCTATAAATTTAATTCTTGGAGCAACTCCAGTATCAAAGACTCCTTACATAATGAGTACGCCAGAGCTAAAGGAAAGGCAAATGCACCTTGTAGAGCTTCTCAAGAAAGGGTATATATGCCCAACTATATCACCTTAGGGTGCCCCAGTCATGTTCATGAAGAATAAATATGGGACATTGAGATTGTGCATTGATTTCAGACAGTTGAACAAAGTTACTATAAAGAACAAGTATCCTCTACCAAGGATTGATGATCTCTTTGATTAGTTAAAGGATTCAAGGATATTTTTAAAGATAGATCTGAGGTTAGGATACCATCAGGTAAGGGTTAAAGAGGAAGATATCAGCAATACCACCTTCAGGACAAGGTATGGTCATTATGATTTCATAGTGGTGCCATTTTGGTTATCAAATGCCCCAGTTGTTTTCATGTGCTTAATGAATGGTGTTTGCTGAAAATATTTAGACAAGTTTGTCATTGTATTTTTGGATGACATCCTTGTATATTCAAATTTGGAAGAAGAGCATGAATATCATTTGAGGATGGTGTTGCAAGTTCTAAGAGAGAATCAATTGTGTGCCAAATTGAGAAAGTGCTCATTTTATCAAAACATAATTCACTATTTTGGGCATATCATATCTGAAGAAGGGATAGTCATGGATCCTGAAAAGATTGAGGCCATTAAAGGGTGGACAAAAACTGAAAATGTGACAGAATTCAGATCCTTCATGGGTATAGATGGCTACTATAGAAGGTTCATTGCAGGGTTTTCGAGAATAGCTCATCCCATCACTTCCTTGCAAAGGAAGGGGGAAAAGTTTCAATGGACAGAAGATTGTGAAAAGAGCTTCCAGCAATTGAAGTAGTTGTTAACCAGTGATCCAATTTTGAATATTGCAGATCCAGATGAAGATTTCATGGTTTTCACATAATCGTGCAAAGAAGGACTTTGTGGAGTCCTTAGTCAGAAAGGATTTGTGATGTGTTTTGAGTCCAGAAAATTGAAAGAGCATGAAAGGCTCTATGCCACTCATGATTTGGAGTTGGCATCCATAGTGCATGCTTTGAAGAAGTCAAGGCACTACCTCATGGGAAAGAGGTTTGAGTTGAGGAAAAACCATAATGGTTTGAAGTATTTGTTTGATCAACATACTTTGAATGCTAGGAAGAGTAGATGGTTGGAATTCCTCTGTGAGTATGACTTTGATATTAAGCACATCAAAGGAAAGGAGAACAAGGTGGTTGATTCACTCAGTGGGAGAGTGTGTGAACTGCATGCTACATCCATTAGCATGTATCAGATGGATCTTAAAGGAAACATTTCTGAGGCTGCAAAAGCTTATTTGCAGTACATGGAATTGGTAACTAAATTGCAGCAAGGTAAAATGCAGCAGAAAGATGAAGATTACGAATTGGGAATTGATGGAATTATCTTGTACTTAAACATAGTTTATGTACCAAATTCTGTGCAATTGACGATTTTGATTTTAAAAGAGATGCGTAATGTACCTTATGCGGGACACCTAGGATATCAAAAGACAATTTCAACAGTCAAGAGACAATATTATTGGCCAAGAATGAAGAAAGAAACTGCATAATACATAGATAAATGCAGGGAGTGTCAAAGGGTCAAGGCGGAGCATACACACCCAGTTGGGTTGTTGCATCCATTACCCATTCCTTACTGGAAGTGGGAAGTGGTCACAATGGATTTCATCACATGATTACCCAAAACAAACAAACAACATGATTCCATCATGGTGGTGGTAGATAAGCTCACGAAGGTCGCCCATTTTATTCCATTGAAGACTACTCACAAGGCAACTGATGTTGTTGATATTTATATGAGGGAAGTAGCACGCTCGCATGGAATTCCCAATAAAATTGTGTCTGACAGAGACCCAAATTTCACCTCTAATTTTTGGACAAGATTATTTAAGGGGTTCGGAACGAACTTGAACTTCAACATAACTTATCATCCTGAGTCTGATGGACAAACAAAAATAGTAAATCAAGTAATAGAAGATATGTTAATAATGTATGTGATGGGAAAACCATCTAAATGGGAAGATTATATACACTTGGTAGAATTTGCCTACAAAAATGGGTATCAAGCATCACTGAAGATGAGCCCGTTTGAAACACTTTATGGCAGAAAGTGAAACACCCTAGTAAGCTGGGACAACCCAGTAGATAGGGAAGTGGTTGGGGCATATTTTCTCAGGGAAATGGAAGAGAAATTGTTAAAGATACAACAGTATTTGAAGGCCTCCCAAGACAAGCATAAAATCTATGCAGACAAAAGTAGAACCCATAGGGAGTTTAAAGTGGGTGATCATGTTTTCCTGAAGGTGAAATCCAACAGAATTTCCCTGAAGCTGGGAAGTTATTCGAAGTTGGCAGCCAGATATTGTGGACCATTTGAATTCATAGAAAGGATTGGACTAGTAGCTTACATTCTTGCATTGCCTGCATCCATGACAATTCATAATGTATTTCATGTATCATTGCTTAAGAAGTATATACCTGATGTTAATCATGTGATTGATTGGAATGTGATTTAGGTGGAGCAAGAAGGCACTTTGCAAGTGCAACATGTGCACATACTGGACTGGAAGAGAAAGAAACTCCAGAATCGAATCGTAAATATTGTAAAGGTTCAGTGGACCTAGTACGGTCCTGAGGATGCAACATGGGAGCATGAATATGATATGCGGGAAGAATACCCACATCTTTTTGAATATTTTGGAAATCTTGTTTTTGTTGTGTAAATAAGTTGCACTAAGGATAGTACAAAAATAAGGGCAGGGGATTGTAACACCCCAAGGCCAAGCCCCTATTGAATTGTAATTATGTTTGTAGGTTGGTGAGACAAGTGTTTATAAGTTGGAATACTTATGTGTTTATTAAGCCGGAGAGCCCAGATGCTAAGGCCAATGAGCCTGATTTTTGTATATGTAAATACTCACATCATTAATAAAATTACGTCACTGCATGTAGACTAACCATGAAGAAAGAGTTATGGGGGACTAAGATCCACTAGGAAGGGAAAGGGAAGGGGCTAAGTGTCTAGGAATAGGGGCTAAGCTAGAGGGCTTACCTCTAAAGGAATAATATTATATTATTATTTCATAGAGGCTAATGTTTGACATAACCATGTTCTCCTAAGTTCCTGGGGAAAGGGGACGAGTGTTAAGTGGAGCTCATGCAGCTTCAGGGAGACATGTGTCAACCTGGGCGCATGTCATTTTTAGGTGGGAAAGTGAACTCGTTGGGGGTTCCCTCACCACCCTCACCATTCTCGCGATGGTCGTCACTCTTTAGTTCATCCATACTCCCCATGGATGGATGCACTGAGACAGAGAGAGGTAGAACCTTGACACAACCATCCATTGTGTCCATCGTCGATCTCTACAAATTCTAAAACCTTCACACCGATGTAATGAAGCTAATCATGCTTCCAGTGAAGCACATCATGATTGTGTAGTGTTTGATCCATATCGATCCTTAGCCTTTGTTGTTTCTACCCACATTTTCTCTAGACTGGTTTGGCTTTCTCTCATTACTAGAGCCCTTACCCATTTTTTTTTTATGCAGAGGTTACCCGCTAAACTTAGGAGATGAATAGAAGAGACAGGTTGTCATGCCTATGAGAAAATCTCTCCATGTGAGAGAGTGTGTTGGGGAAGTGAGTTCTCCTGAAGGGAGTCATGTAGCAGCTACAATACTTTGAGACTTCCGGTCCAACTTGTTGTTGAAGCCCTGGAAGGGGGGTCGACAACCGATGGACTTGTGATAGTGAAGGTATACATTCCTGGGGTGGGACATGCATGTGGGGAATGAGGGTCTGTGGGTTGTGGGTGTAAGTGGATCCTAGGAGAAAATCCTTCATGTTGAACTGTGTGACTTTCTTGTTGTCCTTGCCAAGCCTAGGAATCCCTTTCCTGGTGGACTACTGAGCATGATGAGCAACGCGGTCTAAGGTTGGGAGGTTTGTGGAAGATAAGTACCAAATCTCTAATCTCTGCATGACATGTATCTTGAAATCAAGTTATAATGTTATTAGAATTGTCTGTATATATTGCATGTATGTTTTAATGTTGTTTATGCATGAATAGGTGCATGAACATAATTCTATAGTTGTTTAAATTGCATTAGATAGATATGTATATGAATATATATGAATATCAGATGTTATCTCTATTTGTTCATGTTAAGTTTTATATGTGAATATTTCCACAAAGTTATTCGGTGGCATGGCCTAGCCTGTTGGTTTAAGGTCGGGAATGGTCACAGAATGGTATCAGAGTAGAAAGACAAACATACAGTTGATCGGATTAGCCACAATTTTGTCAATAGACTGTTGACATTTCAGATCCAAAACAGGATCCATCTTCAGGACAATGAGCCTGGGTTAAGATGAAGGAAAGAATTGGCATTTAAATACTGGAAGTGTGGGGAAAACCTAGGTGTCGGCTAAGTTTATTAGTAAAATAATATGATTAATTCTTTTAAAGGTTTATTAATAACTTTTAATAAAACTTTTAATACTTTTAATAACTATTTTTATTAGGGCGTGATTTATAATTAGGAGGAATAAATTAATTAAAAGTATTTAGATTGTATAAATATCAATGATTATTGTTGTTTCTATGGATTAAAGGGAACCAATTTTCACTTAGTTCTAACCCACTATCTTTGTTTAGGTTACTAGGATGTTTTCAGATTTCAATAGCTTCTCTAATTGTTATAACACTAAATTGCACCAGACATGCATAGCTAGCATCAAGCCATCTTACTTGCTATCTTTCCCAAGCCATCACTGAACATCTCTTCTAAAAACCATATTTTTGAAGGTGTACATGCCCTACACCACTATTTCCCATGTACACATGCTTTCTAAACCACTACAACCTATGTACACTCACAAAATCACGAAAAATAGAAAGCGACAGAAGAATACAGACTTTCGGGTACGTTTCCTAAACCATTTGACCACCCATAGTTGGTCACCCAACTGAATACCTATCACTTTTTGGCCTATAAAATAATACGTTGGGGTCCCATTCAAAAATATAAGCAAGAGAGTAAAGAAACTCTGCCCATTTCATTATTCCCCCTTTGCCTGAATATTCTACAACCACATTGTGAGTTTTGTGCCAGAATTCCTTCTTCCTCCTTTGCAAAGCCTTGCCATTTCCCTAGAGAGAACTAAAGAGGAGAAGAATACGTGGAAGAAGTTGGTGCATGGTGAAGAGGAGCCCAGGACCAAGTTTGAGGAGTAGTTTCTGGTCTCATATTGTAAGTGACATTTTGTGAGATTAATATAAAGAAGTAGTTTTTTCGTCCTGCCAAATGATGTCTTAAATCTTTATGATTTGTTTATAATTTTATTATGATGTCTAACCCACTAATCCTTATATAAAATTCACACTTGTAGTTTCTTGTTTGTATTTTGGTGAATGCAGGTTCTCCTTGGGAGGAGATGTGTATTCAAGAAATAACTGAGCGCAAAGGGATCGACACCGAACAAGGAGTTCAAGGTAGGCCTACTGGATCCCTAGATTTTGATTTCTATGTATGATTGTGGGGTTATGCCAGGATTGTTGTTAAAAGTAGGATACTTTAGACGGTTATCTCTGCCTACATTTTAGAACCCTGGTGTAGTCCGTAGAAGGTTTTTCCCGTTATAGCAGAATTTCCGACCATACCGGGGAAACCTCTAGGGTCTTTGGGGATATTTCTTTGGGTGTTTTGGAATCAATTTATTCACTATTTTTGAGTTTTTGTAAGATTTTGTGTCTTTAAGGAATTTTGGTCTTCCATACCAGTATTCCCTTCCTATGCTTGACTGTTGGTTTTCACTTTTTTGAGAATTTGTAGAGGTGTACGCGGCCTATAGTGGACCTGCACACGTACACATGCACCCTGCCTTTGGATATCTTGCGTACATACACTGGCTACTGAAGTGTTAGTAGCGTGCCTGTGTTGAGAAAATCATTTTTAAAGGAGATCCAATCATCCTCTTCCCTATCAGAAGTTACACTTCTCAGGTTTTTTCTTGATCTAGCCCTGGTCTCTGTTAGAGTAGTCTGTAGCCTACATCTGACCTCAACATAGCTTTATTTTCATCAAAAAATTTCTTGTGTTTTCTATAATAGTGTTTTTAGACAAGTTTGTGAATCTGTTTTGATCTTCCTATTTGGTATTGTCAGTGACTCCCTGCGATCAGCGATTAGGCCTGAATTCATTTCTTGGTCTTGACTTGTTGTTATTTTTCTCTTTTTTTCTTAAGAAGAAAATAAAAGAATTCATTTTCAGATTTCTTGTTTTTAAGCATAAAACAATAATAAAAAAAATCTTTCATTTCTTTGTTTGGTAAAGTAGTTTAGGTTAGTTGCTTTATTTACCAAGGAAAAAGAATTTTTCCTTAAGTTATTTACTTGAATGCTTAGGACATTAAGTAGCTCGTAGTCGAGCAAAATCTTGTTTTAAGTTTTTCTTTTCAAATATATGAGAAAAGTAGTTATGAAAAGTTTCGTGAAAGAGTTTTAATTTGGAAAATCTTTATTTGTGAAGAAGAAGTAGTTTGTTTTTAGTTTCATCTTAAGCTCTTCTCTTTAATATCTTAAAGAACATCATTGGTTTCATTTCCATTTCTCTTGACTTAAGACAACCACTAAAATTAAATCTTAATTAAAATTTATTAGACTTTATGTTTGTAGGGTCCATCAATTTAGTCTAGGCTAGAGCCTTGATTTAGGATTGGAGAGGAAACTCTTAAAGGCTACAAAAACAAACATAAGAGTCTGAGCTAGGGAGTGCTTGAAATTCCAGTAATCGTGAAAGTTATCCGGGACCCCCCTCTAACATAGGGGCTAAAAACGAGGTCACGTGCGGAAAGGTAGCAGAGATAACCCCTCCAAAGTTGGACCAAATGTAGTGGGGAATGCATATAGAGGGCTTATCTTGGGATTTCCTTGATCACATTTTCCACAGAGCTTCATGGGTATCGAATATGTTTGAGGTCCTTAGTCATCTTCTGGAACACGTGATTTTGATACCCTGCTCATTGCGTTCCACTCGAATGTCGACTGTACCCGCCTGGTGATTGTTCACGCACTGGCAACCTAGTTGCCTTTATCTTAAATACTTACACAGGTGACTGTGAGGGTATATTTTGGTACATAGGGTAGACAACGGGCCATGATTTTCATAGTATACCTAGAGGAGGCTTTCGTATTCGAGTTGCACTTGCACTGGTAATTTTCTCTAGTGTTGCTTGTTGTAACTGTTCTTCCAACTAGCTAGTAATCTGTTTGTCTTATCTCATACACGATTTTTCTAGTGTGTGTTGTTTTTTAAATGATTATAGAAAGACCTAGTGTTTCATTGATCTTATCACATAGTGGAGGATCAGGAGCTCCACCGGTCGCAAAGGCTTTTGGGCCTGTCGCTGGTTGATCTTGAGCCACCCCCGCCATCGCTAAGGAGAAATCTAGACCAACAAGGGTATTTTGAGGAGACTGAGTTACAGGAAACTATGCCTGACTCATATCCGAGAGGATAACATTTGATTCTAGAGGAAAAAATCATTTCTTACCTCAGAGTGAAAGCTCTTGGTCTGTATAACCCTCCAATCATTGATCTATCAATGCCCATTGTCATACAAGTTGAACCTTATGAGCGTCAGGTAGTGTCACAAGAAGCAATGGAAACAAATGTTGCTACTTATTTAGGGAATATTCATATTCCCTATACGACTGTCACTACAAGGGGTGTTTCACCTCCTAACCAACCGTCATCGGTCCAGGCCACTATGGTCTCAACTGCCTCTACCTCGGGCAATGGTTTGATTCCATCTATGGTGGCGATCACTGTTCCTTTCACCTAGAGTGCGACAGGCCCTCCATTCTCATACAGGATGCCTCGCTTCGATACGAACTCTGTCCTTTCCTACTCCACTCTACAGACTTTAGTTCTGGGTGCAGGGAGCTCAAACGCTCCTTTGCATGGATCCATGGGAGGCACTTCTGCTCCCTATAACACTTTCCCTTATGGAGGGGGTCATATACCTCCTTCATCCCATTCGCTCAGTGATGCTCACCAGAACTCCGTTAGCTCGAACATAAACTACAATTCGTTTGGAGAAAGTAGTCAAGGATTTCCATCTTATAGCATGTCAGTAGTTTCGACACCATTCTCTTTGTTTGAAGCATTTGGTAACAATGCTTTCTCGTCATCTTCCATCTCATTCGGGGGAAACCCCAGTTATGGAAAACAAAACCCTATGCAGGGTATTATTCCTGCACAGGGGGAAAACTTAGGAATTCCTTCCTCACAAGGACTTTGGAATCCATGGCAGAGATCAATTCCCTTGTCAAGGATGTCGACTGAGGGAAACCCCTTCCATAGCCAATGGAACCCCGGGCAAGGCTCAACACCTATTCTCGTCGGATTGGCAGGGGGAAACCCTTCCCAAAATCCTTGGAATGTGATGCAAGCGCAACCCTTTATGTCCTATTACAGGAGTCATCCGATGACGTCTCAACAAGTGCAAAATTTGTATGCTGGTCACGACCATGGTTATTACCAGAACCCTGGTCAACAACCTAACTTTTCCTGGCAACCTGGTGCCAGCCAAAATCCAGGCTCCTTTTTCTGTGGTTATAATCAACAACCCAAATTACTGTTTATTGCAATTCTGCACTTGCCACACTTGACAAGGTTGTTAAACAACCCCATCCGTCATGATCCACGTTGGCCCCCCATGCCAACCAAGTTTCCTTCAGACATTCAAAAGTTAAAAGCTAAGCCTAACAAATATCTAGGCGATCATGTGACCACCTTCCATCTATGGTGTTCATCCAACTCTTTGAGAAATGACTCCGTCCAATTGCATCTGTTTCAACACACTCTCTTCAGGAGTGTTGCGAAATGGTACATCGAGCTCGAGCACTCAAGATACTCTACCTTTGGCGAAATGGCAATGGTTTTCTTAAACCATTTTCAATTACCTGTGAGATACAATGTTGACACCGAGTTGATGGCCAACTTTGAGAAAACAAAAGCAGACCATATCTTAGATCACATACGAGAATGGAGATGCAAGAAGAGTTTGATAAAAGTACCAGCCCCACCAGCATTTCTTCTTGAGTGGTTCCTTAAGTCTTTGGTACCCCAGTTATCTAAAGACGTCGCAACCTCTGGGGTCTTTTCAGAAGAAGAAGCGATAATGAGAGCTCAACAACTAGAGTTGATTTACTCTCAATCTGGCTTACTTTACGAAGTTTTTCCAGATGCACTGTGGTCGATACTTGACAAGATGAGACAGAGATCTAGACCACATGTTGATGGTATTGTTGGTTCAGTGAAATCCAATCCCACTGATCAGTTGTCGAATAAATTGCAGCAATTGTCAATACATCAGACAGTGGCCAGCCAAAGAACTCATTCAGCTGCTCCCCCTACTCAAACGTTGGATGTACACAGTGTACAATAGATAAACCTGAAGGCCACCCAACAGCCTGACGGAAAGAAGAAACAACGAAAGAAGGGAAAGGAGGATAAGAAACCCACCAATAATGTTGGCAGGGGAAACACAGAAAAGAATAAGTTAAAGTATCCTTGTAATCTTTTCATGGAAGAACACCTAACTCACTTATGCCCAAGGCTTGCAGAGGCCCAAAAGTTATTGGCACAACAACAACCTTTCGTTTTAACACACCCATTTCCACATGGGAAAAATCTAAATCAAGACTTTGTGAGCGCGGAAGGGGGAAGTCAAGGACCCCCTCCGTCTTTGAGTAATCCTTCAGCCATGAATGTGTACATGATGAAAGGTAACGTTGGCATAGCAACTAGGACACACGGCTACGGAATTCCAAACACCTTTGAGAAAGGTAAAGAAACCGAAAACCCATATCTTCCTCTCTAGATTGAGAAGATATTGGGAGAAACAATGAAACACATCCCAAAAGGTGCGTTCAATAAAGCTTCCCACAAGCTAAATGAAAGGGCCGCCCAGAACTACTCTGTGGTGGAGGATTTGTCTCAAACCCCTTGTGCAATGTCTACTTTTGAGGTCCTCCAGAGCTGCCCTTCCTAGAGAAAGGATTTGTTAGCCACCTTAGGATCTGTTGAGACTTGTAATCTAGGAACGATCATGCTTGATACGACTGACTTAAAACCTCGTCTTCCTTACCACATGGCATTTCAGATAGTAGTCGCTTACACCATGAAAAATTTTACTTGGAAGATTTTCTGCACGGTGGTTAATGAGGGTGCCTGGACATGCATGATGTATTTGGCGTGTTGGAAGGCCATTGGCCAACCCATTTTGTCTTTGTCACCTACTCTTCTTACCGCATTCGATGGTCGTTCGTTCCGACCACATGGAATCATCCCCTCTTTCCCCATGCAATTAGGGGGGAAGATCGTGTACATCAAGGCTGAAGTGGTCGATGTATCTCTTGACTACAATCTCTTGTTAGGAAGGTGTTGAACCCATGTTATGCAAGCAATGGTAACTACAATTTTTTGGGTCTTGTTGTTTCCACACGAGGGCTGGATCGTTTCCATTGATCAATTATCTTTCTCTCATCTCAACCCTTCATCGGGGGAATCCATGATCTTGATGATTGATAACCCTCAACCCAACATCGTCAACATAGGAGTTGGTTTGTTCCCACATTTGATTGGTACTTTTTATTACCCGCCTCCTTCCGACAATGTTAAGTTCATATCGGCTATCCCCGACCAGCCTAAGGTTGAAATATTTCAAGTCTCGTCATTCCGTACGACCTAATTTGATGATCCATGGACTCTTCCTTCCCCATTAGCTATGATGGAAGGGATAGGGCACCATGGCATGGCCATGCCTTTGTCCGAGGTAGAAGTTGTGTACTCTATAGTCCAGCAAGCTTTCATCGACCCCGATCTGACTCCCGCACAGGAGTTAGATACGATTTTTGAGACTACCTAGGCTCAAGGTTCCCTCACCGATACTAATTATTTAGAATTAGTCTTTCCCTCAGACAAGGTGATTATTGAGGCAATGACTAGTTAGGACAAACCCTAGGATGATCTCCATCACAGATCTTATTTCCTTCGAGAGTTAAGAAGAATTGAAGCAGGTGAATTCACTTTGACTATGACTGGAGACAGGTCTTGTCCTATCAATCCTTTAGCTATGCATGCGGTTTACACTAAAGGAAATATGGAAACCATTGCTAAAACGATACCTATTCACATATCTAGAACCCATACCGTCATGGAGAATGTCTTCGTCGGAGAAGACTGCTCCTCCGAGGATACTCAAATCTACATGGATTTATTTAAATAATTCCACGAACCGTTTTCTTGTTCTTACAAGGAAATTCCAGGCATAGATCCAAGAATCGTCGAACATGAAATCACGACTTATCCTGATGCCAAGCCGGTCCAACAGAAGCTTCATCCGGTCAATCCTAAGAAAGCAACAACTATTAAGGCTGAAGTGGAAAAACTGCTTTAGGTTGGTTTCATCTACCCCGTCCAACTGACTCAATGGGTATCAAATATCATTCTAGTAAAAAAAAAATAGGGTATGATTCGCGTATGTACAAACTTCCATGATTTGAACATTGCCTTTCCAAAGGATAATTTCCCCACGCCTTTTATTGACCAAATAGTCGATGAATGCGGATGTTGTGAGGCCTTTTCTTTCATGGATGGTTTTTTAAGATACAATCAGATACAGATCAAACATGAAGACCAACACAAAACCACTTTCATTTTTTTGTGGGGTACATTCACTTATCGAAATATGCCTTTTGGTCTAAAAAATGTTGGAGCTACTTTTCAGTGGGCCATGTATTTTTATTTCCACGATCTCAAACACATAGTCGAGGCTTATCTTGATGGTTTAGCATCACGATCTCATAAGAGAGTTGATCATCCCACACACCTCCGACTCATCTTTGAGTGATGTCGCTACTACCAGATCCACTTGAATCCAAACAAGTGCAGTTTTGTCGTAACGTTGGGACGTCTGCTAGGTTTCATAGTTTCGACAACACGGATCATGGTCGATCCTCTAAAGGTTAAGGCTATATTTCAGTTGCCTCCCTCATGCACAGTCCCTCAAATTCAAAGTTTACAGGGAAAAGATAAATTTTTACGACGTTTCATCGCAAACTATGCCAAGATCACAAATGACTTCATGCGTTTACTAAATAAGGATGTTCCTTTTCATTGGGATGAAGTTGATCAATGCTCTTTCGAAGCGTTGAAATGTGCCCTCATGTCTTCCCCTCTTCTTCAGCCACCCAATTATAATAAAAATTTCTTATTATACTTGGCCGCTGCAAAGTCGACCATCGGCATGGTCTTGGTTTAGGAGGATGATTTTCTCTCAGAATACGTGATTTATTACCTGATCCGAGGCCTAGTTGGATTGGAACTCAATTATTCCCACATTGAAAAACTTGTGTTGACAGCAGTTCATGTTGTCCAACGGTTCCATCATTACATCTTGTTTTACAAAACAACCGTCATTGTCATTGTGAATCCGTTTCAATACATGTTGACACGACGTGTAATTGGCAGAAATATCAGTAGATGGATAGTTATCCTCCAGGAATTTGACTTGGATTTTGTTTTGGTGAAATCCAAAAAGTCATTGGTCTTTGCAGAACTCATCTTGGAACTTCCGGTTGAATCGGGTGATGTTATACCCGAAGAGTCGCCTATCAAAGGAGACATGTTTTTTATCGCATATTTGAACCCCTGGTATGGAGATATACTAGTCTATCTCCAGACTTTGAAGTGCCCCACCTATGCTTCTCGTGATGACCATCGTCGTATATGCCATCAAGCCAAGAACTATCTCATACTCGAGAATACTCTGTATCTTCGAGGTGTAAATTGCATCCTCTGTCGATGTCTCACTCATGAAGAAGTGGAAATCATGCTTAATGATTTCCACACTAGAGCATGTGGCGGTCATTTGTCTGGGCTGGAAACAACCCAAAATATTCTACGAGCCGGTTACTTTTGGCCGACATTAATCAAAGATTGTGTTGAATCGGTCAAGAAGTGCCACCATTGTTAGATATTCTCTTGGAAGATGAGGGCACACCCCACTCCCATGTTTCCCATCATCACAGTTGGTCCCTTCACCAAGTGGGGGATTGATTACACTACATGCAACCCCCCTTCAGCAAGGGGGCACCATTATATCATCGTAGTAGTAGACTACTTTATGAAGTGGGTTGAGGCTATGCCAACGTTTAAAGATGATGGTGACACAACAACTCTCTTTTTATTTAACTAGATAATAGCAAGGTTCGATGTCCCGAGAGAGATTGTCACTGACCACGATAGTCACTTTCAGAATAAACTGATGTCTGAGTTAACATCAAAGCCTGCATTGAGGCAATAAAATTTGTCACCCTACTACCCATAAGATAATGGTCAGGTGGAAGCTGTGAATAAGTCCCTTAAGACTATTTTACATCGAATGATCAATTCGGCCAGGTCAAATTGTCATTTGATGTTGTACTCTGCATTATGGGCCTACCGAACTTCTGTTAAGACTACAACCGGTTTCTCACCTTTTCAACTTGTTTAAGGGCTAGAAGCAGTCTTGCCTATAGAGTGCCAGATCCCATCTATAAAATTGGTAGTACAGTTATTGCCAGACACTTCACCACTTGAAGAGCGTTTACTATATCTCGAGCAAATCGATGAGAAGCATCATGATGTAGCCTTGGAAAATGAGGCTCACAAACAAAAATTCAAATGTCATTATGATCGGTTTGTTTGTCCTTGGATTTTCTCTGAAGGAAACCTTGTCCTAGTCTATGACAAAGATAAGGATCCCCTGGGGGCAGGCAAGTTCAAACCCATGTGGTTCAGACCTTTCATCATGAAGGAGGTTCTAAAGAAGGTGCTTATCGTCTGGTAGACTTTGAGGGAAATGCTTTGACAGAGCCTAGAAATGGGCTCTACCTCAAGAAGTATTACTCGTAGGTGGGTCACCTTATGTGACATCTTGTACATATGTATAGTTCTTATACATTTTCTTTTTAGTTTTTGTTCTTTTGGTTTTATGGACGTGTCATTTTTTATGTCATATTTTTCACTGTGGCAGATGTCAAGTGAATTAGAGGTGTTCATTGGGTTCATGGACAACACTAGCCAGCACACGCAGAGGCTTGCTTCCGCAGCTTGGGTAGTTTTCACACCTCAAGGCGAGTTTCTATCTTCAGGAGGTATCTGTTTAGGTGACGCCACAAACAATTTCACTGAATACAACGTAGTCTTAGAGTTTCTTCATGATACTTTGTCGCATGGCATCTCTCGCCTCCGGTTCTACTTAGATGCTCAACTGGTTGTGTCACAGTTAAATGGGGTTTACCATGTTTACGATCCTACCCTACATTGAAGGTTCCTTAGGGTACATCTCTTAGAACCAAGATTTGATTACATTACATATATCTATGTTCCTAGGAGATTGAATCAAATCACAGATGCTCTAGCTAATCATGTATTAGATTGGCATATTGCACACATGTAAGAAAAATCACACACATGCACATGTAAATACATTTGTAAAATAGATGTAATCCATAAGATGTAAAAATATGTAAATATGCATATATATAACAAAAATATCAGAGTACATGGGTGGGTGCAAGTGCCTCAAAAATATGTCCAATAAGAGTCACGGGGCTTATGCCCTCAAAAATATACGAACAAGTTTCCTCAGAACGTGAGTAGTCTAGCCTATCTAAGGGCGGGGCTTGTTGGCCCTGCCATAATGAAAAACGACATTTGCCAAATCCTGAAAGAGATGGACCTAGGTCCATGGTACCCCAACTACGTGAGGTTGCATTGATGGTGGGAGATCCTCGATCTCCAACATAGGGACTATACGAGTGAGCACGAAGAGGTTCAGCTCCACCCGTCTCAATACTCTCTCAGTCTCTCCGGCTGGAGGACCCTCTGCTACTGCTATTGGTTTGGCAGCTGCGGCTGGTCCTGCCTCTGGTTGAGGACACCACCTAGTCCTTGAGAAGTCTACTGGACGCACTGGTCCCACATATGTACATAACAGATACTTAAGTTTCAAATACTCTGGTATACATAAAAATGATATATACAAAAAGACATAAAAATTAAATAACTTTGAAAAGAAAACCTACCCATCTCTCCTCGCTCCACTCTGGGAGGTACAGGCATGTCAGGATCCCAAGAAAAAATGATCTCGGCATAGGGGTAGTCCTCTATTTCCAGAATCTGTCTTACCCACCAGTCAAAAAACTTGTCATCAAAGGCCTCGATAGTCCTCTCTCCCCCCTATCGCGACAACAATGCCACCCACCTGCATAGCACTGGGAGAGAGGCCTTGTGCCCTCGTATCGTCTCTCGACGACTGAGACTGGGTACCCTCTCAAAGAAAGAGGAACAGAAAATGGTCCCAAACTAAAAGTTTCAGTGCTCCTGTATCTGACACTTTGTTAGTTGTCTCTTCATGCAATCCAACATGGTTGTACTCCAGTCAAAAATCTGTGCATTTAAGCATTGTACTGCACAATGCATGTGTGCCCAAGAAGCCTGATGTAAAGCCGCGGATCCAGTGATCCACCCAATGAGTATAACTATCACTTTGAGTGATAGGTTTATGATCTTATGTATAGGCACCTGAGAACCTACTTTCTTAGCCAACCTCGCAATGAAGTCCAATCAACTCCTCAATGTTGTGAGGCCCAGGGGGAAAAGTACGCAAGTTAATTGGATCCCCTCTCCTCAAGAGACCAGTCAGGAAGTAAATGTATTCAGTCATTGGAGTCAACAAATTCCCCTCGAGCATAAATGCCTCTGCGTCAGGATGCCAGTAATCTATCAAATCATTCAACAACCTGGGTTGTGCCCTCATAAACGGACACTGGAAGAACTTTAGCAACCCACATTGTGATAAAAAAACGATAGAAACAGGGTCTTCTGAGACCAAAAAATCAATGTCCTCATGCTCCCTTTCTCTCCAATGAAAGTACATCCTACAAAATGACAAAGTCATGGAGAGTTAACTCTTGCCTTTTCATTTTTTTTTTTCTTATTTGAGGGTGTATGCGGGTTGTCTTAGCGACAGTCGTGTGTGCACGTGGGAAAATTATCTTCTACCCATGTGTACATGTGGGCTATTCTTGGATAGCTCACGTACACATAGGGCCGACCTCATTAAAGGTCAGTACCCCCCTAAAAAAATAAAGAAATGCAAATAAAGAAGAATGAAAGGAAGGAGGGGCTAGTTTGTACTTACTTGGTCCAAACAGAAGTTTGTTTCGTCCACTGAAGCTCCCAGAATCAACTCTTTTGGCAAAGGGTTGTTTTTGGATTTCTTGTCAATTCTCAAATTACAATGGTGATAATGAGCTGCTAACTTCTATTTATAGACTTTTTGGCCCCTTTTTGTCATTTTTTTGGACCCTTTTGTCATTTTTTCTAGCTTGAAAATCGTTTACTGTGGTTCTTGAGTTTCTCAGGGGATGTTATGATAAGTGTTACTTTGGGTATATTGGATTTTTTTTTTTTGAGAGTTGGGTCATTTTTTAAAGGTCTTTTGGTAAAAAAAAAAAATTCCAACTTTGTGCGTGTAAGATAGGATTCCACCTCCACTTGTTGCACCTCGTTTTCTTTTTCGCTTTTCCATAGGATCAATCCCACCGAGTTGTGACACAGAACCCTCACTCCTGCTCTAGAAGTGTCGTAATTTAGTGGTAGATCCTACCTTCACATCGATACCCTAGGTAGATCCTGGTTGCATTTTGGTGTCCATGCTATCACTAATGATTATAGGCTCGGGAGTCCTTTTTTAGTCGTTCCTGATTATGATTTTGAGCCTCACTTGCATAATTCATTATCTCTTTTGACCTCACACTCAAGACTCCCAAAAACAACGGGTCTTCATTTAAGCCCTTTTCACACCCTCTAAACATGAAAAGATTGATGAGCGATCTTGTTGCCCTTCTTGCTCACCCAAACTAAAATTCGAAGGCATGTCTATCCGATGGTAGTTTACCCATTTTTGATCCGGATGGTCATTTGTACGAAAAAAGGTATACTCTAGGAGCCTCAGTTCTCTAGAAGAGTATTCTCAGGTATAAGTTTAACGCTTTTTTGAGCCTAAGGGACTAAATTTATGAAAAAGGAACCCCCACGAAGTCCATAGTTAAGCTCTTTTCAGACTCCCTAAAATTGAAAAGATTGTCGAGTGACCTCGTTTCTTCACACTCGTTAAATTGGTCAAGAAGAGCACCCCTTACGGAGTCCATAGTTAATCTTTTTTTTAGGCTCCTTAAATATGAAAAAATTGTCGAGTGATCTTGTCTTTGTCGCACTTGTTAAAATGGTTTTGAATAGACGTCTTTTCGGTGTTAGTTTACCCCTTTTTTGAACCGACTAGACTACCTTCAAAAAAGGTACCTCAGTGGAGTCTCCTTTTACGCTTTTTCAAACTCTCTAAAAATGAAAAACCGCTGAGCTTACCTTCTCTAGGCTCGTTAAAATTACATCGAAGGACGTTATCCTTGTGTCTTATTAATCACATTTTCATTCCCGCATTTTTGGCCTAATTCCGGCTCCATGTTGCTCTCAAATAAACTATCTAAAGCATGCCTTATACGCAAGACTTTTAGCACTTTGCCTCTGCGTCTTGACACCTTGACCCATGGAGGATTTTTCTCAAGTGATCGTTTCCTGCATATGTCCCCTTGCTTTGAGAATTAGTGTGTTCCTTGTGCTTGGAACTAGTATGTCTGCGACACTCATTCCTCCTTTGTAACATAGCATTCTTTTATTCTTTTTCAAGCTTTCCAAAATTATTGAAAAAGACAAAAAAAATCAAATATACCCCAAAAAGAGGAAGGGAAAAGTATTTTCTTTTTATTGGCAACACAATGAGTCGCCCTTGGACAAAGCACATCCTTCTATTTGTTCTTCAAACCCTAGGATTTAATAAGACCTTAGAAAGTTTTTCTTTGTACATAGAGTTGTGTCCTCCTCCATTTGGTTATCCTTCCAAACATATGGAGAGTTCAGGTTGCCTCATGCATCGTGAACTTATGTCAATGCCATGTTTCCTGAGTCTCATCATTTGTCGTTCTTTTTTCCAAGGGAAGTCTTACTAAACTTGAGTCGGCCCTTCTGCGGTTTGTCTCTTGTCCACATGCCCGACCATGCTGAAAGCCCAATCAAGTCCTTGTTCAAAATTAAAGAAGTTCTATGCTTGATCACCGAGATCCTCTTGTATATTTCTGATGAGCCATTGAAGACCTCTGGGTAGTGAATTTGTACATTCATATTACACTCCTACCCGAGTTTTGAATATTTTGAAGTTGTTACTCGAGCTCTAAAGACCTCATCTCCAGCCATCAGGCGTCATTGACTTCTTGAATATGGATACTATACATGTATATATTTTTATTTTGAGATGTAGATCCATTGTGTATTGATAATTGCTACACTTTAGATAGTTATATGACATGGATATGCAGTGTATTTGATTGGCAGCCATGAGTTTATTTCATCACGAGCATGGGTATGCCCGCCTTGGTGAGACAAATTGTTATTTTTGCAGATGGCACCTCCTAAACTCTGGTCCCTAGGCTCACTCGCTTCGTACATTGGTGAATATTTGTAATGTATTTCATCCATCAGATTCTCTTATGACCTCACACATTAGGGGGCATTTGTTATAACCCTAAATTGCGCCAGACATGCATAGCTGGCATCAAGCCATCTTACTTGCTATCTTTCCCAAGCCCTCACTGAACAACTCTTCTAAAAAAAATATTTTTGAAGATGTACATGCCATACACCACTATTTCCCATGTACACATGCTTTCTAAACCACTGCAGCCTGCATACACTCACAAAATCACGAAAAATAGAAAGCGACAGAAGAATACAGACTTTCGGGTACGTTTCCTAAACCATTTGACCTCCCATAGTCGGTCACCCAACTAAATACCTATCCCTTTTTGTCCTATAAAAGAATGGTTTGGGGTCCCATTCAAAAATATAAGCAAGAGAGTAAAGAAAATCTTCCCATTTCAGTATTCCCCCTTTGACCCAATATTCTGCAACCACATTGTGAGTTTTGAGCCAAAATTCCTTCTTCCTCCTTTGCAAATCCTTGCCATTTCCCTAGAGAGAACTGAAGAGGAGAAGAATGCATGGAAGAATTTGGTGCATGGTGAAGAGGAGCCTAGGACCGATTTCGAGGAGCAGTTTCTGGTCTCATATTGTAAGTGACTTTTTGTGAGATTAATATAAAGAAGTACTTTTTCCGTCTTGCCAAATGATGTCTTAAATCTTTATGATTTGCTTACATTTTTATAATGATGTCTAACCCACTAATCCTTATATAAAATGCATGCTTGTAGTTTCTTGTTTGTCTTTTGGTGAATGCAGGTTGGCCTTGGGAGGAGATCTACAGTCAAGAAATAACTAAGCGCAAAGGGATCGACATCGGACACGGAGTTCAAGGTAGGTCTACCAGATACCTAGATTTTTCTTTCTATGTATGATTGTGGGGTTATGTCAAAATTCTTGTTAAAATTAGGAGACTTTATACTGTGATCTCTGCCTACATTTTAGAACCCTGGTGTAGTCCATAGAGGGGTTTCCCCGCTATAACACTAATATGTCGTTTAAAGAGGTGATTTTCTTTGGCGGGGATTTTGGTGTCTTCTAGGCGAACATGTTGTCTTGTTTTAAGGGAGTGTTCATCTAGGGCAGAGGTGTGGATGTGTTCATTCTTAATGTCAAATCCATGCTCTTTTATCCTAATTTGTAAGGAGCGACCAGTTTCACCGATGTAGCATTTCCCTAGATCACCCCAAGGATCTACGGTCTACCAAAAAATCACAAAGATGATATCCCTCTTAGAACCATAATGAATACCATAGGTTCACCAACCTATGAGTTGGCTAAACACATAACCAATATCCTTATACCCTTAGTAGGCCACACTAACTCTTTCATTAAAGACTCCAATGAATTTATTAATATCATTAAAAATGAAAAGGTAAGGCCTCAAGACACAGTCATAAGCTTTGATGTAGTCTCCCTTTTCACAAAAATCCCCTTAGATGAAGCTATTCAGATTGTCAAAGAAGTCACCGATCCTGAAACATCTAACCTAGTTGAGGTCTTCCTGCGCTCCACTTTCTTTAGTTACCAAGGAGAATTCTATGAAAAAACCAGCGGCGTAGCAATGGGGTCCCCATTGTACCCCATTGTTTCCAACCTTTTCATGGAAAATTTTTAAAAGAAATCCCTGGAATCCTATCCCATAAAACAATTAAGGTGGAAAATATATGTTGATGACACCAATGTTCTTTGGCCCCATGGGAAAGTAGAACTACATAATGTTTTTCAACACCTAAACAACATATCCGATGATATAAAATTCATAATGGAACTCGAAGAGCATGATAGAATCCCCTTTCTAGACGTTCTTATCAAAAGGGAAAGTAATGGGGTTATAGGACATGCAGTTTATAGAAATAATACACACACTGAGAACTATCACCATGCAAACTCCCATCACCACCCCAACTAGAAACTAGGTGTCCTAAAAACCTTAGCCACTAGAGCCATAAGAATCTTCGATGAATCACACCTAGATAAAGAAACAGATCACCTCACCAAGACTTTTAAGAACATAGGTTATAAACACAAAGACATTAATAATGCAATTAATAGAGCCCTAGAAAAGACTCGTGATAATCCCAACATCCCCAAAGACCAGAACCCTAATAGAGGTGTGTGCCTTCCTTACATCCAAGGAATGACCAATAGGATTGCAAGATTCCTCGGAAAAAAAGAGATTAAAACCTCCTTCAAACCACTTGAAACCATCAAACAGAGTATGAGATCCATCAAATACAAACTTGACCCTCACAATGAAAAAGGAATCTACAAAATAGAGTGCTCACGCGGGAAATGCTACATCGGTGAAACTGGTCGCTCCTTCTATATTATGATAAAAGAGCATGGAGCTGACATTAAGAATGAATGCATCCACACCTCTACCCTAGCTAAACACTCCCTTAAAACAAGACACCATGTTCGCCTAGAAGACACCAAAGAAAATCACCTTTTTAAACGGTGTATTATAGAAGCTATTGAAATCCGAAAACATCCTAGTAACCTAAACAAAGATAGTGGGTTAGAACTAAGCAAAAATTGGTTCCCTTTAATCCATAGAAACAACAATAATCATTGATGTTTATACAATCTAAATACTTTTAATTAATTTATTCCTCCTAATTATAAATCACACCCTAATAAAAACACTTATTAAATAAACAAATTAAAGAATATTAAACTCATATTTATAACATTAAATATTAATAATGACCTAATTTAAAGATAACTTAATACCTAGAACATAATTGATTAAAATTTAAAAATTTATAGCCTTAAATCCTCTTAATAACATTATGGAGAACCAAAAAACTTAATAATATAAATAAATACCAATAGTTAAATCCTACTATTTCATTAATACAATAACATTAAGATAAGAACATTAAATTAATAATAGTTTAGAAAAAACCCTAAAACTTAAATAACCAAAATATGAAACCCTAATAAAACTTTAAAAGAATTAATCATATAATTTTACTAAGAAACTTAACTGACACCTAGGTTTTCCCCACACTTCCAGTATTTAAATACCAACTCTTCCCTTCATATTAACCCAAGCTCATTGTCCCGAAGATGGATCCTGTTTTGGATCCGAAACATCGATAGTATATTGACAAAATTGTGGCTAATCTAATCAACACTGAAATTCCCAACTATATAAATCTCATTAATCAAAGATTTAATTATTTAGGTAGCGTTTCCCAGCAGAGGTTTGAGGGTTGGGGATGCCACGGTGTGAGTACGAAAAAAACCCTTGGCACAACACTAAAGAATGTCACTCCAATCAGTCACTAGTGGTCGAGATGAAGGCTTCTGAGTCAGAGGCCGATTTTGATTCCAAATCAAATCTCGAAGGAGGGAAGAAAATTATTGATTATTAACCCAGTGCCATTGTTACTACGACCAAAATCCATCCAAGCGAACTAGAAGAACTAGAGGAAGGGGAACACCTCTTTCACTCACATATGTGGGTAAGGGGGCTCCGCTTCATTTCATTATTGATAGCGGCAGTCAGAAGAACCTAATTTCAACAGAGGTCGTCAAGCGGCTGGACCTACCAACGACACTGCACCCACAACCCTACACCATTGGCTACCTTCATCAAGGAAGAGATCTTTGTGCCAGCCAACAATGTTGTCTACCCTACGACATCGAGCCTTTCAAAGATGAGGTATTGTGTGATATTTCTCCCCTTGAAGTTTGTGATGTTCTTTTAGGAAAACCATATTTGTGGAAGTGTAATGTTGTGTATGAGTCTAGACCCCACAGTGTTATTATTACTTTGGGTAGACAATTGTACAGGATACCAAAGGTAGCACTGCCTACCACCATTTCTTTAATATCTTCTAAGAAATGCAGTAAGGTCATTTCATAGACCGGGAAGTTCTTCTTCTTTGTGATCCATGCTCATAGTAAGTAGAAGTTCACCGCCACATCTGTGGCCTCTACATAAAGCCCCTCTTTGTAGCATCAACAAGTGTACAGGATCGTGGAAGAATACAGAAACATCTTCTCCTCACCCACTGAGGTACTGACGCACTGTCAAGTCAAGCATATGATTGATCTGACCCCGAGTGCACCTCTACCTAATGGACCAGTCTATCGTCACTCATTGATGGAAAATGACAAAATTAGGCATTAGATCCAAGAGCTTCTTCAAAAGGGGCATATCATACCCATCTCCTCCCCTTGTTGAATCCTGATTGTATGATTGATGAACTTCTTGACCAACTCAAAGGGGAAAATTCCTTTATCAAGATTTACCTAAAGTTTGGCTACCACCAGGTTCCCATCGAACCAACTGATGTATGGAAGACAACCTTAAAATATAAAGAAGGTCTCTTTGAATGGCTAGTCATGCCCTTTGGCTTAACACATACACCAACCACTTTCATGAGGTTGATGGATGATGTATTTTGACCCTTCACCAACTCCTTTGTGGTGGTATGTTTGGATGACATCCTCATCTTCAACAGAACTTGGGAGGAGCACATGCGACATATTCAATGGGTTTTGAGCACTCTGCAGCAGCAGAAGCTATATGCCAATTTGGAAAAATGCTCTTTTGGCATGAACATGGTCCAATACTTGGGTTATATTGTTGATGAGCATGGGATACATTTTGATGCAGCTAAGATCCAAGTCATCTATGACTAGCCAACCCTGATCACACTAACTGAGCTTCAGAGCTTCTTGGGACTGGCCAACTTCTACCGAAGGTTCGTGTTGGAATTATCCCATATTGCATGGGCCCTCATCTAGATGACCAAGGGTGGTGGAAGTGAAAATATCGTGTGGGGGAAGGAACAATAATGAGCATTCGATGATTTGAAGCATTTATTGTGCTTAGCTCCAGTACTCTCCTTACCCGATCTGCAACAATCGTTTGAGATTGAGACTGATGCATCTGACTATGTTGTAGGTGTAGTTCTCACTCAACACAACCATCTAGTGGAATACCATAGTGAGACACTCTTAGATATTGTCTGGAAATACCCCACCTATGACAAGGAAATTTATTCCATTGTACAAGCATGTCGTCAATAGAAACATTACATTCTGGGAAAGGAGACGATAATCCACACTAATCACAAGCCTCTGCAATTCATACAAACACAGGGGAAATTGCAAAATGACCGTCATCATAAGTGTTCCACCTACCTAAAACAATTCTATCTCAACATCAAGTATAAGACATGGATATCAAATCATGTCATTGACTTCCTTAGTCAACTTCCTATGGTTTCACTCACCACTGTGCTCCATTCCTATGGATATAAGGCATATGAGTGGCCCCAACTTTATCAACAATATTCAGACTTCATCACCACCTATCAACTCTTGGGTACATGCGCAAATGTCACTTATTTTCGTATTCAGGATGGACTATTATTCCATCTAGGACATCTTGGTGTTCCTACAAGTGAGCATGCAAAGATGATATGGGAATACCACTACAGTGGGATGGCAAGACATTTTAGCGTGGAGAAAATTGTGGTTGTTCTTTAGAAACATTTTTATTGGCCAAAACTTCGACAAGATGTTGGCAAGTATATCAGATCTTGCACTGCATGTGCCATTGCCAAACCAACCATCAAGAAGCAAGGCATATACACCTCTCTTCCTACTCCCAAGAAGCCTTGGGAATATGTATCAGTAGATTACATGTCTGGCCTTCCGTCCACCAAGCGAGGAAATTACTGTGTATTTGTGTTCATTGATCGGTTTTCAAAGATGTCCATCATCACAGCCTGCAAGAAGAATATCACAGTGGAAGATACTTCCAAGCTCTTATTCGAACAAGTGTGGGTCCATTTTTGGATACCACAGACAATCATCTCTGACTAGGACAATAGGTTCCTCAATACATTTTGGTTGATTCTATGGTCATTGTTGGACACCAAGATCACTAAATCCACTTCTTTTCACCCCCAAACAGGCGGCCAAATAGAGGTTCTCAATCATATGATTATTCACATCCTGCACATGTACAACTCTAAGCATCCACATACATGGGATGAGAGTTGCCCCTATGTTCAACACAGTTACAACAGGGCTCTCCATAGCTCCATTGGTCATAGCCCATTTTAGGTGGGGTTTGGATTCCAACTCTTAGGTCCCATGGATGTTGCACTACCTATTTCCACCACATGGACAAAATCTTCCCATGTTCAGTCTAAGACCGACAAAGCCACTAGATTCATTGAGAGGATTCATCACATCCACCAACAAGTCCTTGAGATTTTGCAGAAATCCAATTCTAAGTACAAGTAGTGCCATGATCAACAAAGGGTACCACACCAGTTTCAGGTTGGCAACAAAGTCTGGTTACATTTGTAGAAGGAACGTCTCATGGGGCCCCATAGGAAGCTTCGACCACTTTTATATGGGCCTTACACTATCACCAAGGATGTGGGTAGAAATGCTTTTAAGCTCAACACTCCACCCTTCCTTGGTCCTCACCCAGTGTTCAATGTGGACCTCCTTCGGTCATATTTTACACCATTATTGGACACCTGAGAGATCGTAGAATAAATGAAACCAACACAGATCAACCCTGAATGCATGGAACAAGCATCCACTAATCAGATAGTGGAAACACGAATCAAGGGCACTCGTTAGCAAAGGATCCAGCTTTATCGGGTTGTCAAGGAAGGGAAACCCCTACACCAAGGAAAGTGGATCACTTGGGGCCAAATCCAAAAGAAGTTTCCTCACCTGATGGGAGAACTCAATGCAATGGAAACCATTGCTTCCTAAGGGGGTAGGATTGATCCAGGTGGATATTGGTGGCCACCCACCTATTCCAACTGGATCCTCTTGTCCATTTTTGTTCACCACATTATTGTATACTTCTTTGTAATTGTGGGTTCTACACTTCTGGGGTTGACTGAAACCCTACACATCCTCCAGTTGGATACTGGTGGCCTCTTGCCTAATCCAACTAGCTTATTTTGTATGTTTGCATGTTAGAACATCTTGTTGTACTTCTAGGGCCGTTTTGGGGCCCTAAACATCATTTTTTTGGCTCACCACAGTCAAAATGTAGACGGACTCATAAATTTGACAGTGGAATGTGTAGTTCTCTGAAAGACCTTTCCAATGGGCTATCACATGCCTAAAACGAAGGTTGTATGCAAACGTTATGACCCTAGGAAGTTGAGCTACCAACTTACCCAAAGGGCCTACATGACTTTTGGTGTTTCACCTTCTAGGGTTAGGTTTTTGAATGTATAGGGTTTTGGCATTCATGAGTAATATCAAAAAGGCCTCTAGAGCCTCATTGTAATCATTCTGCTCAGACATATGCACGTAGCAGCCACATCTCTTCTCAAAGATAGCTACCACCATTCGACCAAGTGTTTCAATTCTACAATTTTACAGTTTCAACCTATTTCATTTATTTAATAGAAATTTTTTAGGTCATGGTTTAAAAAATGTTGCAATTTTAACCTTGGAAAAATTATTGTACCAATGAAAGCACCACTTTTTTATTCAAAGGTGATTTTAAGGTTTTGGTTGCAACACACTAGTTCTTAAGGATATGGTTTCAAACATATCATAATTTTAAAGTAGAAAAAAAGGTGTTATTGGAAAGAAAACATTCTTTTTCATTTTAAGGGATGATTTTATTAGTTTTATGTGTTTTTTAAGGCCATGGTTGGATAACGTTATACTTTTAACCTTGAAAACAAAGTATGATATTGGTAGCACCAATTTTCAACTCAGGGGTAGATTTTGAGTTTTTTAATGCAAACATATAGGTTTGTAAGGGTAGAGTTCTCATTTTGAAGTGATAATTCTCGTTATGTAAGTAAAATGTGCTCATTTACTCAATGTTGAATGTGGATAATTTGAGCAATCCATCCATACTCAATGAGAAAAATGAAAGTTGGATCATACAAAAACCCTAACCCTAACCCTAGATAACCAATGACATGTTAAAACCTTCACTACAAAGAAAGATAGGATGTCCATTCCTATTGTAATGACTCATTGTTCCATAGTTGAATAGAGAAAAAGATTGGGTGGATTTAAATTTCATAAGAAAAAAGAAATCCTTGATCCTTCATTTTCTTACTAGGTTTTCCCACCTTTGATTTCCTAGGGTACATTTCGTGTTCAATGTGTTAAAAGTATTCTTTATTTTTAATCATAAAAAATCATTGTATAATAGGGTGTAACCTCGTGATATTTGAAATATCATTTAGGATTTGTTGTGATTCACTATGCAATGAGACACTATGTCTTTGTTAGTCATTGGTGTAAAGCAACCTACAAACTATTTGTGGGTCCAAGTTGGAGGCTTTGAAAAAACATTTTGAGATGTTATGCAAAGTGGAAACCATATGAGATCTAGTCTACTCCATTTATGATTAAGGAGTCATTCATCTATTTAAAATTTCTCATCTCTATCGGCTCACTCAAATCACTTGAATGGGGAATTGGATTTAGTTATGGTTTCGACAGTCGAAAAGGGGTGGAAACAAATTATATATTTTTTGGATGAGAGTGTTTGCGCAACAAGATATGCACTGTGTAGGTCAATTCAACACTATTATGCGCTATGTAGGTCAATTCAATAGTGTTGAGATACTCATTTTGAGGTGTGACACAATCACTAATACCAATAAATTGTCCTTGAAAAACCAAGGGGAAATCCTCCACACCCGTTGCAATAGTGGCATGCTTTTCCCAAAAAGGAAGACGCAAACCATGAAAGAAACACAATGGAAACCACTCACAAATTAAATGCAACAATACAGATTCTAAATTAATTTAATATATATATATATATATATATATATATATATATATATATATATATATATATATATATATATATATTATGAACAAGCTTTTTATGGTAATAAGTAGTTTAAAAGTTTTATCTTTTGGCTATTTTTTGGCAACGTTTTTCGTTTGATTTTGTTGGAAATTCGGTGATGAATGGTTAGATATGAAGATTTGAGTGGCTACATTTATATAATCCCAGTGCCTCAGGGGTTTTCAACACGCTAAATCCATTTATCCATTCAGGAGTGCAATTTAAACAACAAAAAAAATGATTTTATCCAAATTTAGATCGTCGGATTCCTGCTAAAAAAAACCCAAAAGGTAGAACATTTAGCCAACGCCTTTATGATAATAGCACAAAGTCATAGAATACTCGAGAGTTCTATGCATTGGTAAGTGGGAAACTGCATTTAATATTTTCAGGTACATATACGGTGGTAAATGTGATAATGTTCCTTATGGCACTGGTAAGTGTTGACTTGAGACTCTATTATGCTTGTGTTGTTTTTACAGAGCCTCGAACTTCCAAGGAACACCAATTAATTAATTTGATTTGTCATCCCTCATGCTTGAGAAAATATGCACAAGGAGACTCCTCCAAGGGTCAAAGCACAATGAAATGTTGCAACCTTAAATTGCTTTTGAAATGAAGGCCATGTCACACTCTTGCTTTATTTGGCAATGATCACACTAAACAAAAAACATAAATTCCATGGGAACTCTGCATGGATCGATTATACACACGTTCCACTGACGATCTTTCAATGTATCCCACACAGACTTAAGGTGCAGATGCATTGGTAGATATGGTGCCTAAATGAATTTTTGTCACCCATGACGTTAGTCATATCGAAACCTATAAACCCATAAGGCAATATGATATTCATCCAAATCGATCCACCTGTACAGTGTTCACTTTCATTGTAGAAGAAGTAGCGGAGTAGGATTAAGGACACTAATCAAGATGGCGGGAAAATAAAACAAAGAAGAAAACCAATCAAAGAAGAAGATTTCGTTGATAACACCTTATTAGTTGGGTGCCTTCAGCTTGTCTCATAGGTACCAATCATCAATCTTCTTCTCTCCCTTTTCTGATTTCATCTTGTACTCCTTTTGACAACATAGTTTGAGTTTGCTAACACTGGAAAGGGCTATGGTAGGGTGGTTTTGGCATCGTTAACCAGAGATAGATCCTACAAATGCATACCCTAACCGCACGCTATCCTATATTATTCTCGAGGTCTTGTCATTGCAGAAGCTACTGGCGTCTCTGACTCTGCCCAAGGGTAGGGTAACATTTTATATGTTAGATACGCATAATAAGACAAGTGCTTGTTATGATCCTTTTTTAATTAGAACCCCAAATGATGACGACCATGATGAGACTTAGAAATAATGGAGAATTAGTTGCGGTGATTAGTTGAGGTTGGCCCCAACCGTTTCCAACCGTATGTCATCATGTACTTATATCTTGTAATTCTCATTGATTAATTGACCAAAGCTTGGCTTTTCTTCCCCGACCTCCATGTTTTTGGAGTTGGTTTACATTCTCATTTATTAAGTTGGTATCAGAGCCGAGAAGGAGAGATCACTGCTTATATTTGAAGTTTATTGTTGGAGAGTGTATCCAGAGTGTAGTGTGGAGGATCCCGCGTAGATGAGGTGTGAAGGAGGATCATTGCTAGAGCGCTGAGATATTCGTTGGAGGGTTCTGTTGGGCCCCAACAACTCCCCCTATATTTTTACAAAATTTAAAGGGGCCCCATTAGAATCTTGATCATTATAATGAGCTACAGAATCAACCTTTTCAAATAGTTCCATACCTTGGCTTGCTTTGAGAAAAACTTAAGACATTCACTATAGTATGAGACATTCATCACAAGAATATATGTCAAAATTTAGAAACGAGGATAGAAATCTCAATTTAAACAAAAACTTTAATTTTTATCAACTGTTTAATTTTGTTTAAATTATGATTATGTGTTCATTCTTTTGCTCATTAGCAAGTTTGACAATTTTGAATAATGGGTTCAATACTTCATCAAATAATATCTTGGTTGGTTTCTTATTTTCACAAAATCATTTGGTGGGATTAATTAATTAATTTTTTTTTTCATTTTGCATCTCATTTCAAAACAAAAATAATTATCTATCATTTGTTTGATTTTGTGAAAACCCAAAATTAATATTTTCTTCATCTCCATCAACTTGAAGCTTCTATAATTTTAAGATCATATTTGAATGAAAAATATAAACAATGTTTGTTTATAACTTATAGTTAGTTTAAATTCATTTTAATTTTATTGTTCTAGTTTTATTCACAATTTTTAGGTTATTAAATTAGGTTTCTTTTTGTTTCATAGGTTTCTATTATCAGTTATTTGGTACGGATGTGATCATGGCTTGATTTTATTATCTAAATGCGTTTAAGATGATTGATCCAAAAATAATATTGGATTGTTGCAAATAAATTTATGAGCAACAACAGATAAAATTTGGAAATGCGTCAAGAATAGATAGATGATTTTTGCAGTACTGATTACAGCCAAACAGTGAGGAATCTGAAGAAACGGTTGAAAAAACATCTCCAAAATGGACCCATTTAGCTTACATGCGGGAATTTTCCCAAACAAATTCACGATTTGAGAGATATTTGTGTCTATTTACGAGACAAATTTCAGGTGGCAAAAATTATTAGTCACGCCCAGAATGTTCATTCATTGTATAAATATATGAGAAAGTTCAGAGCGAGAGGGATCTAAGAAATTGAGAGGAGGATTTTTATCCTTTCTCTTTTGTATATTATTTCTTTTGTAAACTTTTTTTCTTTTCAAATGGAGTAACGGATGGTTGGGATCTTTGGGAGAATGGACAAGTATTTTCAAAGAAGAATATGGAATTCCAAGTTTCTTAATGGCTTTTGTCCTGTGAGTAAAATGGTTTTATTTTCATTATAATATCTTCATATTCTTTGAATAATTGATTATGCATTGATTTAAATTAGCTTTAGCTTGTTTTATCAATACATGGTTAATTGCTATCATTTATATATTAATTTTTTCAATCTTTAAGAGTCTATTATCCCAAAAGTTTTTCTTCGACCATATGATAAACATATTTTGTTGAAACTATATGAGAAAATAGTTTACTCTTTGGCTTTTGTGCTTTTGTAGATTGTACAATGTTAATATTATTTCTCATATAATTTCTAAATATGAAACTTTATTTGTATTGAACTAGCTTTAGACTGCATATAATTTTTCATGTTATGTTTTCATTTATATGGTTCATTATCTTTTGGTTTAGTTTATATCTGTGACTGATCATCTATTCAAGTATTTTGAGTTTACATATGATGCTAGATAGCTTGTAACACCATTCCTGAGAATTGAAATTTCTTTCATTTTTAGTTATTGGACATTTCAAGGTCACAAGATATATAATTATTTGTCTTTCTGTCGTTATAAACTCGCTCCAGAATATGAAACACTTCCTTGAATATATTCAGGAAGTACTATGTTTTTTTGTGTCATAGGTTTACACTTGACACGGGTTAAGAGGAGCTCATACAAATAGAGAGAGATGAATTTAGCTTAGCATTGTTGATCAATGAGAGGTTAGTAGGTGCATTTATTTATTTTATTCAGATTTGTTTATATATGAATGAGATGATGATTGTATTAATTAGATTTGACTGTTTCTATGTCATTGTTTCAATTGTATTTTCTTAGTATTTATTAGTTTAAAATCTTTAAACATTAAAAAAATATATGTATGTTCCTACTTTATCGTATTTTGAAACATTATTATGAACATTCATTTTCGCAAGATTTCAAGTAAACCTTGTAAACGGTATATAGATTTCTTATAATCATTTGTATATTCACGTTTCTTTTTAATAAACACTAGTAAGTAATATATCATTTGTTAGAATCATAGCTTTATATTAGTTTATTTCTTTTACTGTTTTTAGGACTTTAGTTGGCCAACAGAGCCATTAAACCCATCGGGTCATTTCATTAGAAATAGCTTGGGTTATTTAGACAACCCCGGTCCGGATTTGACCTTCCAGTTGACGATGTGTCACTTATGCCCGTCAACAAATGACACTAGAAGGAGGGCCGAGGTAAATTTAATGATTAAATGTTTTACCCCTCAGCCTTTCATAATTCCAGATTTGTAAATTCTTCTTTTGTGTCATCTTGAAATGCACTAGAAGGCAGGCCAGACTAACAAGCTGGCCTTGTGGGAGTCTTTATTTTGAATTTTTTTAATTCCCAATGGCTCCCCAAATCACTGTGTTGGAACATGTTTCCCACTTCTCATTACCTGATATTCCCAATGAGATAGTCTCTCGCTTGTCCAAACTCATCTTTGATGGTGGGGGGAATGTGTCTACAAAACACCATCTTAACAAGTTTTGGTGTGAAGGCATCTAGCATGATATTTCTAATTTAAAAGTTTTATGCATATGTTTCACTTTTACTTTCAGGAGTTGGATTAAACATTGGTTTGAGTCTTTTCCAGCATATCACATTATTGATTGGTTTCAGTTTGTAGATGAATTTTTAGGTTCTTTTGAAAACTATGATTACAATCAATTATGTGAATAATTTCAGACTTTACTAATCAATGACAATTCATCTCCAAAAGGATTTTCAACAAGAATCCATCATGTTCTCTGTAAATTTAATCTTGATGACATGTCATTTGTACTAAATATTCTCTATGATGCTTCCGTCCCTTTCATCTAGTCATATTCAATCTCAAATGATGAATTGGTTACAAATCCTATCACGCAATTGCGAGAAGAATTTTGTTCATATGATGAGAGGAATCCATCCGAAAATTTTGAATGAGCAAAGGAGGTAGAACGTATTGAAAAGGTTCTTACTGAAAATAAAATTGGGTTTTCCTCTGAATCATTATATACTCAGACCTCGACTGTCGTGGAAGAAGATTTGATGTTGGGTCAAGGTGAATGTCCATATTATTCTAACTCTTTCTCTAATCAGTACTTAAATTCAGTTATTGAAGAACACTTAGGTGATAAAAATGATCTTAAGCATTCTAACATTCCAATGAAATGAATTAGAGATGTAGACATGAAATTGGAAGAAGAAACCTTAAACCTTCATCCATGGATCATACCTTATCCACAGGAAATATTAGATGTTTGTCATGAAAGTTTTGAATTATCTATCATACAAGAGACAAATTCAAATGATCATATTATGTTGAAGAATTTATCACCAAATCAGAGTGAAAGTTTTAAGGAAAGTGAAGAAGAATGTCTTGATAATATCATTCCTAAATATCATAGCTCAAGAGATTATTTTCATGATTCCTTTTACTCTTTATATCCTGATCTCTTATTAGATTCGGGTGGGCATGATACTTTACCCACGGTATCTTACTCTTTTCTATCACAATCAGATCTTTTCGATATGCCAAGATTTGGTGAAATTAATTCCAAACATAACATTTATGAATTCGGATTTGATGCTCTTTCATTTTCATCACTCGTATGGAAAAAAGACATGTTGCAAGATGATTTTACATGATTTATTTTTGAAAAAGACAATGCACTCATTCTTATGCAGATCAAATATTCTACATTGCATATTTGTTCTTTGATTAGTTCAAATTTTAATGGTTATGCTTCACATTTTGAAACGATCAATCTCATCAAAGGAAGCATTCAAACCAATAATCTAACTGATGTCATGAATCCTCTTATGGTGTGTTTCCCATTGATATATCCATTTAATCGAAGTCATAGTTTGCATCCTAATTTTTATGACAGGATCTTAGAATAGCTTGAAGATTTGTATCTAAAAAATCTTCATAATAAATATAAAGTTGTGCTTGCTTTGTTTCTACCTAAATATCTAGGAAGTAAGCATGACATGATTTTTTTAGATCCTCCATGTGAATAAATTGATGTACACTTGAAGAATTGTCAGGAGGATGGGGCATTTCGGCCTTGGTTGATGGTTATGTCAGGTCCCCATAATATTGACAAGTTTTTCAAACTTACTTACACTCTTCCATGCCATTATGATCCATATCACGACAAGATTGCAGAATGGTTGGAGGATTCAAACATCAAGAAGTTTCAAAGGAATGGTAAGGTGGTGCCTGTTTTGTTTTTAAATGAATATATAGGAGGTAAACATGACATATTTCTTTTGTATCTGCAAATACTACATTCTTTTATTCTGATTTTCGACTTTTTATGCCTTGCAGGATTGAAGATGCTCTTGTGGTTGCACTGGAAATACGATTTTACTTAGCGTTTTGATATATTTAGTAGTTTAGAGTAGGTTTCCTTTAGTTTTATTACTCACTATTTCTCTTTGTAATAATGCAGTTATGAACACAAGTGGGTACACCAAGAGAACCATAATATGAATGTTGTCAAGGAATTCCACTTTAAATCGTTTTCTCTCTTCTTTTCATTCAATATTTATTTTTCAAAAATGAAGTAGCATCATAAAAATTTTAAATGGAAAGTAAAGAGATAAGTAAATTTGAACTGTCAATTCAACCCTGACCCAAGGTTCCACGAGTAGGAATGCTCTCATATTAATAAGGATTTTTCTATTTTCTTTTAGTCTCTTTTATTTTTAATAATAATGCTTGGTCAAAGTAATATCTCATGCATCACTATCTTAAGAAAAGAACTTGTTTGCACATGATATTTTATATGATTTAGTTCTTCCTTTATTTTATAGTGAGATGCTAGTGGATCCAAAAGCTCAAGTTTATCTTTGGCCAAAATCATTTCCTGAAAAGTTTTCTTTTGTTGTTTTGATTTCGTGTACTTCTTATTTTGAATCCCATTAATAAAATTTGATTTGGTTTGTTTTGTGTTTTTTATTTTCTTTGATTGTTTTGAATGAGTTTTCTTCTTGTCTGTCCTTTTGAATCAATATATCTCTGATCAAAGAGCGATTGTCGAAGGAAGCATTCATTTTAAGACTTGTGTTTTTCAAGAAATTTGAAATAATTCAAAAAGGTCCCGATATTAAGATATAGCTCAGACAATTGATTTTTAAGTCAATTGTCACTTTCGTTTTGTCCTCAAATTTTCTTTTCCAGAGTATTACACCAGAGATGTGGTTTAAATCTTTGAGAATTACGATGATCTTTAAACTTTTTATGCCATCTATATTATTAAGGAATCACTTTTAAGTGCTTCCCCATTCTCTAGATGATTTCTTAAATGAAATCTAAAATCTCTAAACCATGATAAAAAACTTTCAGTTTTGAAAGAAAATAAATAAACTATTCACATGTATTGCAATTAACCTCCAGTGTCACCCCACTCTCTTTGTCATCAATAAATCTGTAATTGTATTATTATTTAAAAGTGGCATAAGAGGGTTGGAAGCACTTAAGTGTGGGAAGTGTGTGTAAACCCGTCGGGGTACTGAACAGGCTCGCTGACAGTGGATCAATGCATACATGATACCAAGACAACTTCATCGGGGTACTGAACAGGCCTACTGGCAACGAAGCAATGTCGGGTTGAGAGGTAGCAGGTATATGATTTTAAATTAACTTTTATGGAAGTATACATCATCTGGATACAACTATTGGATGGGATTAAAGCATTTGAGTGGGTTAAATGACATCCATGTCGAGGCTATGGACGCCTGCTAGTAGTAGTGGCTCTGTCAACGGTATTTGAAGTTCTTTTATAAACATCGTGATTCTTTGATTAAGACATTATTTAAGGTTGTAATTCCCTTCAAAGAAAATTCTATTGTTTGGTTATAACATTGAGCTTATCCTAATACTATATGGTCTCAGAGTGAAATTATTTCAGGGAGCTTAAATCATTTTTCAAGTCTTATTATTTTCTTTCTGAGATGAAATCTTACCAGATCAGAGATAAATGCTTCACCCAGTAAGTCGCCATTTGTTGGGCCCCAACAACTCCCCCTACATTTTTACAAAATTTAAAGGCCCCCCATTAGAATCTTGATAATTATAATGAGCTTCAAAATCAACCTTTTCAAATAGTTTCATACCTTGGCTTGATTTGAGACAAACTTAAGACATTCACTATAGTATGAGACATTCATTACAAGAGTATATGTCAAAATTTAGAAACGAGCATAGAAACCTCAATTTAAACAAAAACGTTAATTTTTATCAACTGTTTAATTTCATTTAAATTATGATTATGTGTTCATTATTTTTCTCATTAGCAAGTTTGACTATTTTGAATAATGAGTTCAATACTTCATCAAATAATATCTTGGTTGGTTTCTCATTTTTACAAAATCATTTGGTGGGATTAATTAATTAATTTTTTTTTTGATTTTGCATCTCATTTCAAAATAAAAATAATAATAAAAAAACAATTATCTATTATTTGTTTGATTTTGTGAAAACCCAAAATTAATATATTTCTCCTCTCCATCAACTTGAAGCTTCTAGAATTTTAAGATCATATTTGAACGTAAAATATAGACAATGTTTGTTTATAACTTATAGTTAGCTTAAATTCATTTTAATTTTATTGTTCTAGATTTTGTTTTATTCACAATTTTTAGGTTATTAATTTAGGTTTCTTTTTGTTTCACGGGTTTCTATTATCCGTTATTTGGTACGAATCGGATCATGGCTTGTTTTTATTATCTAAATACATTCAAGATGATTGATCCAAAAATAATATTGGATTGCTGCAAATAAATTTATGAGCAACAATAGATAAAATGGACCCATTTAGCTTACACGTGGGAATTTTTTCAATCAAGTGCACGATTTGAGAGATATTTGTGTTTATTTACGAGACAAATTTCTGGTGGCGGAAATTATTAGTGATGCCCTCATTCATTGTATAAATATATGAGAAAGTTCAGAGCTAGAGGGATCCAAGAAATTGAGAGGAGGATTTGTATCATTTCTCTTTTGCATATTATTTCTTTTGTAATTTTTTTTTATTTTTTTTTCAGATGGAGTAACGGATGGTTGTAATCTTTGGGAAAATGGACAAGTATTTTCAAAGAAGAATATGGAATTCCAAGTTGCTTAATGACTTTTGTCCTATGAGTAAAATGGTTTTATTTTCATTATAATATCTTCATATTCTTTGAATAATTGATTATGCATTGATTTAAATTAGCTTTACTCTGTTTTATCAAAACATGGTTAATTGCTATCATTTATATATTAATTTTTTCAATCTTTAAGAAAATATGATGAATAGATTTTGTTGAAACTATATGAGAAAATAGTTTACTCTTTGGATTTTGTTCTTTTGTAGATTGTGCAATGTTAATATTATTTCTCATATAATTTCTGAATATGAAACTTTAGTTGTATTGAACTAGCATTAGACTGCATATAATTTTTCATGTTATGTTTTCATTTATATGGTTCATTATCTTTTGGTTTAGTTTATATCTGTGATTGATCATCTATTCAAATATTTTGAGTTTACATCTAATGTTAGATAGCTTGTAACACCATTCCTGAGAATTGGAATTTCTTTCATTTTCAGTTATTGGACACTTCAAGGTCACAAGATATATAATTATTTGTCTTTTTGTCATTATAAACTCCCTCTAGAATATGAAACACTTCCTTGACTTTCTTCAGGAAGTGTTTGCTTTTGTCATAGGTTTTCACTTGACACAGGTTAAGAGGAGCTCATACAAATACAGAGAGATGAATTTAACTTTATTTTATTCAGATTTGTTTATATATGAATGAGATGATGATTGCATTAATTAGCTTTGATTGTGTCTGTGTCATTGTTTCAATTGTATTTGCTTAGTATTTATTAGTTTAAAATCTTTAAACATTAAAAAAAAAAAAAAAAAAAATATTTTATCTTATTTTGAAACATTATTATGAACATTCCTTTTCACAAGATTTCAAGTAAACCTTGTAAACTATATATAGATTTCTTCTAATCATTTGTATATTCAGGTTTCGTTTTAATAAATACTAGTAAGTAATATATTATTTATTAGAATCATAGATTTAGATTAGTTTGTTTCTTTTACTGTTTTTAGGATATTAGTGTTTTTAGGACATTAGTTGGGCAATGGAGCCATTAAACCCGTCAGGTCATTTCATTCCAAAAGAAATGAAATGACAGACAACCCCGGTCTGGATTTGACCTTTCATTCCAAACTAAATGAAATGACAGACAACCAACCCCTGTCTGGATTTGACCTTCCATTTGACAGTATGTCACTTACGCCCGTCAAAAGGTTCAAAAATTGTTGTTTGCTGAAGGAGAGTCACTGGTGAAGGAGCGTCCCTCCAGCATCCAGCCCAGTCTCCAATAGAGATCTCTTGAACTGTTGTGTGCTTCCCATCCTTCCAACTCCGTCTGAGAGTGCATGAGCCATCACCTGCTGACATCAACCAGATCATTGCCTATATTAGAGAGACGAATTGCTGAAGTGAGATCACGGAAGAGGAAGAGAGGTGGATCACAGAGGCCGATTGCTCCATTAGTGGTCTACGGGATCGTTGCTGCTAGATATTCACTGCTGGAATCATTGTTTGAAGAATCAATGTGTTTGTGTTTATCACTGAGCGCTGAGAAAGTGATCTATTAGATCTGATATAACACTGAGCGTTGAGAAGGCGGATCACTTGGTACATGTCTGAGAAGATAGATACCTGTCTGGATTCTCGATAGTCTATCTCTAGTAGCACAGAGGAGAGGCGTATCATTGGTTGCACAGAAGAAGAATTAATAGTGTTTCATGTTGGAGGTATCCCATGCTGGAGGTATTAGTCTGTCCGCAAAGAGGAAGAGCGTCGATTTGTTGTGTGAGAGTTTGGAAAAGAAGGTCCACGCACAGGATGAGTAGTAACTCTATAAGTCGCTTTAGTTGTAGCGCCATTGATCAGGTGGCGAGTGGAATCAAAGAGAAGGAAAGAGGGTCCACGCACCTGGAGGGCACAAGAGTAATGTAAGAGTGGGTTGTTGTTGTCCTGGTGTAAGAGGGCATGTACGATATTCATGGTGGCCAGGGAAAGAATAGAACGCTCAAAAATTGTCAAATCGGGCCAGTATAGAGTTGATTTTTGAGTTAAGAGATGAGACATGATGGATGCCTGAGGTGTTGCGGATGCACGCTGCGAGAGGCCATAGAAAAAAATATTTTCCTTGGAGAGGCGATTCCATCTTTTCAGGTGTGAAAGGGCTGCGAGAGAGCCATTGTTTTCCTTTTAGAGTGGAAGTGCATGGATTAGAGCGATGTTAAGATCTACAGCTGCTATCAAGGAGGAGAAAACCACTGCGTGAGAAAATCGAAGGAAACCGTTTGGAGGAGATTTGATCGTTGTTGTTGGAGATCAGTCTGTCAGAGTTTGCACATGTGTGGAGGATATCGCTTGGTCACTCAATAGAGAGGGTGCGCCTTCTTGGATCGTGCACCTGCCCAAGCACCAAAGATCATCCAGATCGTAATTGAAGGTTATGAAGTATTAAATTTGTAATTGTCCGAATTATCGGAATTTGTAGCTAATCTGATCTGCAAAGCTTATTGGCGTAGAAGTATCAGATACGGATAACATTATTTTGTTTTGGATGTAAGAATTGTAGAGAATGAGTGCGGGATAAAATACCATATTGAGAATGATTTTTAAGTGTTGGCATATGCAAAAGTTTCTCTATGTGTTGCATCAATTCTCCTTTGTGTAGGGCCCAAAAATCTTGGGTTTGTGAACTGTGACCACCAGAATATCAGAAGGTTGTGTGGTAATTCGTGATGTGGTGCATTTAAAGACACTCGTAACTTGGGATACATAGCATGAGGGGGAGACATATCGAGAGAAGGGGAAGCAAGACATTTGCAGAGAAAGCCTTGAACAGGCACACAATCTGCAACATACACATTGTTTATCTCCTTCCTCGAGCACTTAAATAATCAGGGTTGGACGATATTTATTTTCTTATCTGAGGTGAATAATCTCTTGAACACTTGTTGGGATTGCCACCTAGCTTGTTTACTTTAGAGGGGTTTTGAGAAAATGGCCATGTTGTTGACGGATTTGAGAAATCGCCCTCTGGAGCAATGGCAGGTTACAGAATTGAAAGATGAACTCCAGAGGCGAAAAATAAAAACAACTAAAGGTGTGAACGATGATTTGGTTAAAATGCTCGAAGAAGCCATCTGCAATGACGGTGAAAATGCCAATTCTAGTAGAAGTCAACATACGGATTCTGGTATGAATGACAGCAACGATGGTGGTTCTGTTCATGCTGAAAACCCCAAAAACAATGAAGTGGAGTCTGTTATTTTTCATGAAAACCAAAGCCCCAATAGAAAAGATGATGACGATGAAAAATTTCAAAACCTCAATGATGGAGTTGTGAAAGGAGCAATAAATGATTCCAATGAAGACCATGAAGACTTTGATGAAATATATAAAATATTGATGCCAAATTCGTCATTCTTCTCATGTATAAATTATGAACCTTGGTAAACTGAAATGAAAAAATTACTATGGTTAGTAGATTTATTGCATTATGATCATGAAGGTCGTGTCAGGTTCTATGATAAGAGAAGAGATGAAATATCATTACAACTTATTATGTCAGCATTGGATGAAAACATCTTGTCTAGTATTTTGCATGAGTTTGGTAAAATGAGTAGTCCAAAAATATTTTGGAATATTCTTGAAATGAAGTACAGTATGAAGTGGAGGGAGAATGTTGAAGTTGATGAAGGAATTATTGTTGAAAATGATGATAGTTTTGAAATCTTTGTAACTGAAATAGCCAATGAAAATGGTAGCATTGAAATTGCAATGATTAATGAAGAAAGTGTGTCTAACAGCAAAGTCGCATGTCATAGTAAGGAAATTCCCTATGATGCAGTGTTTAGTGATTTGGTGAATTCAACTAAGATTGATGATGGAGATGAATGTGTCACTATTGATGAACCGCTGTGTGAATATTTGGTAAATTTAGTTAAATATGATGATGAAAAATTTTCAAGTGAATGCATGTTCCAAATGCTACAGGAGAAGAAACTCATAGATGAATTATGAAGTGGAAAAGTAATCCTGATTGTAGAACCGGGGGGTGAAACTACAACCAGGAAGATTGTAGCAAAAGAAGCAACAAAAGACAAAGAAGAGAACTCAAATGAAGTGTCAATAAATTTTGAATAAGAATTAATGTTTCTTGAAGAATGGCTTGAAACACCATGTTTTGATGGAACCTGCACAAAAGTTGTAGTAGCAGCAGATGATAGAAATGAATAATCAATAAATAATGAAGACGACATAGAATGGAAAGCAACAGTGGATACATATGAAGAATTTCATGGCATTATGATGCATTGGAGTCCTCAAGAAATTATATTTTACTATGAGTTAATGTTGCAACTTTCCATTGAGCAGGGCATATATGATTGTGGCCAAGCATGGAGGCCAACTATCAATGAAAATTTTGAAGAATTTATAGATATTGAAGAAAAATCTAGGACAGTAAAGTTGCAACCAAGTTCTAGAACGAAGGAGAACATAATGAAGATTAAAGTGGAAAATAAAACAAGTCATGAAGTCTTCAAGATCTGGAGCACAAAATGGAAGAAGCTTCATCTCCATCACTATCTACCAACAATAAAAGTCAAAATGAAATTTCTAGAGTCAAGCCTTGCTGAGACTCAGACCAACATACATGCTACTTCTATTAGGCATTTGTATTGTAGACAATCCATTTCTCCATTAAAGGGGAGACTTAGAAATAATGGAGAATTAGTTGCGGTTATTATTTGGGGTTGGCCCCAACCATCCCCAACCGTTTCCAATCATATGTCATCATGTATTTATATCTTGTAATTCTCATTGATTAATTGAACAAAGATTGGCTTTGCTTCCCTGGCCTCCATGTGTTCGGAGTCAGTTTGCATTCTCATTTCTTAAGTGCATGCAACTGATAGGTACCTGGATATGCCTGGACTTTGGACAGAGGAGTAGGTGGAGCTGTGGAAACCCATTTTCAATGGCGTCCATAAGAAAGGATGCATTTTATTCTATCATATTTGGCACACTGGAAGGGCCTCCCATGTGGGTAAGTATCTATGCTTTGCATTGCATAGCTATTCATTAATTCCTTTCATGTACCCACTTGACGGATCTATGTTGATTGGATTGTGTTGATTTTCTTTCAATGCATGACTCCCACTCTAATGCCACAATTTCTTATCTTTATTTGGCCATGAGATATTATAATTAAAAATGGGAAGCGGCAACTCTTAGTCTATTTCCCTAATAAGTTTGCATTGGGGGAGGTTTTTCATGGATGTAATAATATGTTTTTTAGTAGAAAATTTGCTGTCAATTTATTTGAATTGATATGGCTGAGTAGCTCTATGAAATTCATATTATCAACCAAAAGGTCAGGGTCTTGTTTTGTCCACAGATTGAAAGATCGAAAAATATTATCGAGACAACTTGTCTTACACAGCAGAGATGTTGCAGATTATTTTTGTCCTCGAGCTCTTGCTGCAAGAAATGCGATGAAAGAAGGTGACAGTTCTTAAATAAATCATAAATTTGGCCTTTAGATATTTGCACACATAGTACATAGGTTACAGGAACTATCTTTACCCAAAGAAGAGCTCGAGTTGTTTTTTCGTAAAAGACCACAGGGAATTTATTTTCCTAAGAAGGAACTCTTTATTTATTTTAGCTTATATATATAGATAGATCATTAATAACTCTGAATATAACCGAACTGAATCGAATCAATTTTCATTACATCAAAATATAGATTTTGGTCGAATCAAAATATAGATTTTCGTCAAATGAATAGGGAAGTGCTGCCACCTTTTTCCATTCATATTTTTTATGGCTTTGTGTCAGTTTTGATGGTGTTGAAATTCATAGTGCTCATGGATATCTTCTTTACCAGTTTATGAAAGACAATATAAATAACAGGACAGATCGATATGGTGGGACATTGGAGAATCGGTGAAAGATTTTCTCATATTTACAACGCGCAGACAAACTCTGTGAAATGTAGTTGCAAAGATTGTGCACTACAAAACATAGTTTCTTAACTCTTAGGGCTTATTGGGCAGTTTATAGACTGCACGATTTACTTTGGGTTGTGATAGTAACACAAAATAAAACAATTTCTTTGCACTGTGATAATCTTTAACACATCAACTCACAAACAGAGCAAAACTCAGAAATAATCATGAAAATGTCAACACACAAAATACTTGATATATATTAAGAACTTGGGCGTTGTGCACTAATACAGAATATAATAACTATGTCGAGCTTTAGCTCCAACAATTTCTGAATAACTTCTGCAAACTTGAAAAACCAGAGCTTGAGCTCTCAAAATTCTCAACTCCTTTCTCAACTCCTTACACAGTTGATGTTGCTTCTCTTTATAGACTATTACATACTCTTTGTTCTATCCTATTGACTACTTACAAACTTGAACATATATAGACTAAGACCAAGACTTCCTATAGAAGTAAAACTGTGTAACAACCCCCTCGTCACGATGGCCCAACTAGTGCAAATTTTTTTTTTTTTTTAGTGAGTGCGCGTGTGAAGAAGTAAGAGACATACTTGACTCTACGCCGTCCCCCGACACCCATCAAGGGGCAACCACTAAGGTTACCACAAGAAGGCAAGACCACACCATAAGTAGCTGCAACAGTAATGACCAAGCACACGAAAGTACTACAACCCCGCACGACAATAGACAAGTAGCAACCACGACTTCTATGTAAGGCGCAAGATAAAGGACTCAGGCGACGACCACTAGTATTAAGACAAGGAGAGGTCTAGGACCCCACAACGATTGATTACTCACCACCTTCTCTATTTAACCTACTAAACCACGAGTGCCTAGCATAAGGTAAATCTAATTAAGTTATCGCCCATATTTTAATGGTCATACCCTTGCGTTTGACCATATAAGAGAAATAATAGTCCTTGCAATGATTTAACTTTACCGTTACCTAACACTACCACAACGTTGTCAACATTTACGTCGACCTTACCTTAGTGACATTGCAATTACATAATGTCTCCTTACATCTTGTATATTACCAATGTAATAAACTACATTAACATTACAATGCAATAAGCCTACATTAATATTTCCAATACAATAGTACTACATTGGTATTTCCAATACAATAATACTACATTAGCATTATCCTAACACAGTAACCACCTCACATTTACATCACAAGGTCCTGGCCATTAAATAATATTACATCCTAGATACATA